>PVJL010002559.1:0-191455 GCA_004026885.1 Lyroderma lyra | reverse complement strand
TTTTAATTCATTTTTATTGTTAGACTTATTGGGGTGACATCTGTTAGCAAGGATTACATAGGTTTCAGGCATACAATTCTACAGTGCATTGTCAACTTGATGTATAATAAGTTCACCACCTAATGTGACTTCTCTTTCCATCACCTTATATTTAGCTTCCCCCCCTCCTCTCCCACCCCCTCCCCTTTCTCCCCTCCCTCACCCACTCGTCCCCAAATAAACATCAAACTATTGATTGTGTCCATGGGTTATTTGTTTGTTCATTTGTAAAGAGCTTTACGTAATTTGCTACTTAGTTGATATTTGCAATATTGGTTAATTATTATGCCAGTGAATAATCAGTGGAAATGTTTGTCTATAAACTAATAGCTATTGCACATGTTATTTTATCTTGCTTATTTTCTTTTTGCACAGGATCTTCAAGATGCACACATTATACTTATTTCTGAGAAGTGTATAGTTTTCTTAAACGAATAGGTGTTTATTTAAAAATTGACCATTACCTCATGAAAGGGTAATATTTGTAAATATTTCAGGTTAGCATACATTTTAGTAACTAGCTTAAATGTCCTAAAAACAAGGTGTAACTGCAGGACAAGAACAAGTTTTAATTTATGTCATAGGTTCTCTATCTTTGTTCAGTTATAATGAAAAATCTAATTAATATTTCTTTAGAATAAACCATTACTGTGTCTGAAACACCCATTTCAACAGGCGGAATGGAACAGGAAGCAGTAATTTGGGAAACCAAGTTACCTATAATCTTTGATAAGCAAAGTCCTACATAAGCTGTCATTGTAACTTTTTTTTTTTTTTAGCAATTCATAAGTTTAATGTTCCTATCAGTTGCATATTAGATTGAAAATGGTCTCCAGCTGGATTCGTGATGAGTAAGATCCAGAAACTGTCTTCATAATTTGTATAGACACACAGGAAGGAAATGGAAAGCACATGGTGAGTAAATTTCTTAATGCCAGGTACTATATTAGCAATCAACATTCAGCATTCATATTCATTTCAAACTCAATGAGCTTGTTCAGTTACTTACCATGGACTACCCAAGGGGACATAATAGATAAATATTTACAACCATCTGTAGAAGCATCCAATAACGTTTAGGAATTTATTTGTATATATCAAATCATATCCTAGTGAATTTCATTCACTTGGGTGGAGCATGGGTAAGCTTTTGATTTAGTTTAGAAAGTCAGATTTTCATTTTTTTTTTAAGTTTCATTTTAATATGAAGAATATGAATTGCTTTTGTTGTTGCTGTAAAATACATGATCATTATAGAAAATTTGAAAAACAATAGAGGGGAGGATCTCATACTGCTAACATGTTGGTATATTGCATTATAGCTATGCATTTTTGAGATTATACTATAGTTACATGATTTTACATTTTTATTTCATAATCACTTTCCTAGAATGTTCTCTGTATTCTGTAAGTAGACTTTTCAGAGTATTTTAGAAGGTGCTTGAATAATAACTATTATACCCTAAAAGAGAAATACATAAATATGAAATTTCTATAATAATAAGTCCACATCATTTACAGGGGGAAAAGGAATCCCAAAATTTTCAGTTATCAAAAAAACATAATTATGTAAGATTAGTTAATGTGGGTGTAAATATATTTAATGTTGGAATTGTTCACAAGTACACAGATGATTAAATCCCGACTTTCAATATATTTGCAACGTTTCCATATCTCACCACCTGGCTATGATTCATAATTGGAAAAATAAATGATCTGTGTATTTGGTAAGCCCTAAAAGAAGTAAAAATATCTATATAATTATTCTCTAGTAAAATATAATTTGTTGCAACCTTTGGAACCAAGTGTTTTAAATGTCAGTTGAAAGAACAGTGCCAGAAAAATTCTGAAAGTGTAAAAATGTTTTAAAATCACTCTGACAGTAGGATCTGAGATTGAGTCTTGCTGCTGTCATTAACCAGCTAAGTGACTTAGGACCAATCAGTTTTTCTTGAGCTTAGTTTCTTCATCTAATAAACTGAAGGGATTAGACAAGAAGACCTTCACAATCTCTCCTAACTCTAATGTATGATGAATCATTCCTTCTAAACCTGTCACAGCAGATGTAACTTACCATTAGCATTATTTTTTTTTAATTTCTTTTTTATACCTCCTGTTTCCAAATGGCAAAATGGTAATGTTCTTAAGAGCTAGAGAGCTGTGTGGGGTTTAGCTCGGCTTTTCACTGAGTTTACTTGGTGGTTATTTCTCTTTCATAATGTTCCTCACAGCAGTATCCCCTGAGGCTAGACTGAAACTTTCAGAATAAAAGGAGGTTTAATGGTCAAGTTTAACTCTGTACTCATTGCTCAGATATCCTCTAACAGACTTGCATGAATTCTCAGTTCTCTGTTCCTGCAGGATGATTTATTACCTCCTGAGGCTGCCGTATTTTAACTGTACTGATTGCTGGACAGTGCTTATTTTGAGTTAAAAATCTGTTTTTGTTTTTTGGTAGCTTCTTCCCATTAATCTTAGATATATCCCTTAAGATTATTTGGGTATCTTCTCCATTTCTTTTCATCAGTGTCACATACATTTTTAGCATCTTCCTGTGTTCTTGTGTTTTTGTTTCTTTTTCCCTATTGAGGGTTTGATGGGCTGTGGAGTTGAGAATTTTAACACTACCTTTGGGGAAAGGTGGCATGGACATGGCTAAAGACTTCAGCCTAGGAACTCCAAAATAGCTTAACTCCCAATTTCACTTAAAATCTGAGTTCTTGAAGGGGCAATTCTGTTCATAAAAGGGAGTAGAAGAAAAGGCAGTTCAGAGGAAATGAAGTCACGTGCCAAGAATAGAAGAAAAAAAAATCCTTAATATCAATGTAGGAAATGCAAATAAAAATAATGAGTTACTCTTTCATTCTCACCAAATTGCAAAAAAAATAGAATGTCTAAATACCATGTGTCTTGTTGGGTATGGAAGAAAGTGAGTTCTTGCACACTGTAGACAGGCATTAAAATAAGTGCAACCCCTTCAGGTCGCTGCTTTGCAGTATCTTGTGTAGTTGAAAATGAACATGCTCTGTGACACAAGAGTCGCACTTGTAGATTAGTATCCTAGGTGTACTCTCTCTCAGGTACACAGGCCTGAGGCTAATGGCAGCTGAGCCAGGCCTGTTGAAGACAGTGGACAAAACTCACCAGAGGGTAGCCAGGAGTCGGAGCCAACTCCATGGCACGAGCACACACGTAGTAAAAAAAAAGTGTCCATGAGTGTTTTAGGATCCAGATGAACTTGTCTTGTCTTGACAAACTAGACCCATGGACTTTTGACTAGCAAAATGGAACATTTTTCGAGTTGTCAAATAGCTTGAGGAACCACATAGATTTTGTGGAGAAGGGCTTCTATTTTTAGTAAAGAAATTATTTCCTCTGGGAAAAGTACTGAACATGGAAGTGTTAAAACAAGTGACAAGAAATAGAGGTCATTTATTGTACTGCTCCTCTTCGTCCTATATTTATAGTCACTAAGCCTTCCCGGGGGATGGAGCACTGAGCTAGGTGTTAGGAACTAGATGCTTCCTATTCTGATCATTTTACCCATATCAGTTATTTGCCATATATTATTTCTTCATTTGAGAAATGAATTTTAATCCTAAATAATCCAGAGATGCGGGGTGAGAAGTTATTAATTAATGCTTATTAAACATGGCCATTTACAAGTCTTAAAGTTTGACCACTTGAAAACAGTAAAACTTCTGCAACAGAGGAGCATTGGACGTGGGGGAAAAGTGACAAGACATTTAGGTTGTAGCTGGCTTCAGTGGAGAGTTGGAATCAGACAGTGGAGCAGCATGATGCTTACATGATGTTCTTTGGAGGTTACAAAGGCCTTTTGCAGGCCTGGTTGGTTCTGCTTCATGATGTCTGGGGCTTCGCCAGGTGAGACTCAAATGCTAGGAGTGAGTTAGCCAAGTGCTGGAGGCAGCTTCACGCCCACGTCGAACAGTGATGCTGGCTGCTGGCTGGGCTCTCACCTGGGACTAGTTGACCAGAGCACATACACTTGGGCTCCCTCCGTAGCATAGGCCCCCTCACAGCATCGTGTTCTTAGGGTAGTTTGGCTTTATAGATGATGGCTAGGGCCCCATGAGAGAGTGCCTAAAAAGAACTAGTGGAGGCTGCGTGGCCTTTACTGACTTACCCTCAGGAGCTACATAGCATCACCCCACTGTAATAAATTGGTCAGGGCAATTATAAGTTCATTAAGTTTCAAGAGAAGAGGGACATACACCCCACTTCTTGATGGCAAGAATTTAAAAAAAAAAATTGGATTCATGTTTTAAAATTGACACAGGTTACATGGGTTGAAAGCCACCAAAATCAGAAAAGAGAACAACGGAAGGAAAATGACAATGAGAGAAACTCTCTGCCCTCTTGGCCCAGATCAAGCTGTGGAAGGTACAAGGTTGGACAGTTTCACAAACTCATCCTAGAGAAAGTGCTGCATACCTAATCACTGAATATCACTACGGTCACCTTCAAAATACTCCCCATGGGAAGCTGTGCACCGACGACACCAGCGCCTAGTCCACCCATCAGAGCTGTTGCTGTGCCCCAGATCTGACAATTAAGTTTGCGAACTTGCCACGATGCACTTTGGCAGCACTGTACAAACAACTTGGTAAGGGGTCGTAACCTTGCCAAGTTCGTGAACTTAATTGTCAGATTTTAGGTACCATGCTCTGATGGCCATTCCAGGAAAAGAATTCCAAAATTGCCTTGAAGGGTGGACTAGGCACTGGTGTCGGTGCACGGCTTCCCAAGGGGGGTACGTTGAAGGTGACAGTAATGATAGTTAACGATGAGGTATGTAGCACTTTTTCTAGGATGAGTTTGTGAAATTAATTGTCCGACCTCATACGTGGCTCTAATGAAGCTGTGGCTGCTGCTAGCTAGCCAAGTGTTGCTTTAGAGATTTCTCTGAGTTTCTCATTCTTGTTTCAGGAAACCCTCCTTACTGACATAACATTAGCAAGGACAATAAAAACCCCTCACGTGTTACCTGCTAGAAAGTAGCAAAAAGTCAGGCTTCCTGCAAGCTAACTTCCTGGTCGGCAGGTCAGCCTACTTACAGTACTCAGTGTTACATTACTCAACCACAGAGGCGTGAAAAGGCTTTTCAGGTGTCAGTGCTATTTTTAGGACAATTTTAAGGAATCTCCTTCCTTAATGTTGTTCTTCTCAATATAATTGTCTTTCTGGAGTACAACCTGTCCTTATTCCTTTCATGGAAACTCGGGGATGACTGGCTTCAGGATCCCAGACACAGATCTTGTGTACTCTCAGATTCACGAGGCAAGACGTTTTGGTGAAAAAGTCTACTACCTCAGTCAAGAACTATCCCTTCAGGTCTCACCATGGTGTAGACTCCACACTGGTTTCCAGCATTTTTAATGTAGTAGAACACAAATTTGTATTTACTCAGCACACTGTTGTAGATGGGATGGGGATATTTTTGATCAGTAGCAACTGGTTTATGAATTGCTCCCATCCCAGATTCCATGTGGCTGTGCAAAAGGAATGAATGTTTCCATAGCTATGGCCCACGCTTGATGTGCTCATTGGAAAACTCTGCGTGGAGGGAACAACTCTGGACTAGGAGTACAAGGATCTGAATTCCAATCCTGTCTTCACCGCTACTAGTCATGTGATTTTGGGCAAACCAATTGCCCTTATTATTTAGTCTTTCCTTTTGCCTCACTTTCTTTTCTTCATTTACTTGTTTTTTTACTCTATTATTCTTTTCCCTATAAAATAGTTGTTCATATTTTTCATCATAATGCTGAGCTTAGTGTCATTTTTACATGAAACAGATCTTTTAGAGGTGATTTCTTCTTGCCTACAAAATGCCTGTGTGCTCCAAGTGAAAGTTTAGGTGATTTCTGTTTGTCTATCAAGCAATTTCTACCAGAAAATACTTTTTGTTTTTTTGGGGGTTTTTTTTGGCCATTTTAGAAGAAAACATGTTAGCAATTTGGAATGGTTTCATGGGTTGAAATCTGAACCTAAATAAAAAGATGGCAGCTGTTCAACTCGCACCCCAAATCTTACATAAATCTGCAAACACATTTAGTGCAATAGTTCTCTAGGGAGGAAGTCTGAAAGAAACCTTCCTTTTGAGCAGCAAGCATGCATGACCCAAATGTGACATGATTCGACAAGCCCCCATAGCTGAATATATACTTTTCCTTTGGATCATAGACAGAGACAAGGACTCCAAACATAAAGTCTGAAGAAGCCCTTAGACTTAAGGAATAAAATAAGCCATGAGAGGCAATGATGTGTCTGCGTTTGCAGAGTTATAGTTAGTCTCGGGGTCATGGAGAGTGTGGGGTCATGGTGAGTGGGTAAAAATGGTGGCAGAAATCTGTGGAATTCTCTTAATATAGTATTCAAAACAGAGCAAAAACTTTCATTTTGATGAAAAAAAAAATCTTACCTGACAAATATACTCAGCGTAACTTGCTGACTTATAGAAGAAAAAAAGGAGTTTCTCCTAGTTTTAGGAAAGGATGTAGCAGAAAGAAATCAGGACACAGTGGAAGGCAGGACGTGGACTTTGACAGTGTGTCTTGGCTGCCAGAAAAGAGCCTGTCCACAGGGTCCTTTTGTGGCCCACCCTCGAAAGATGGTCACATGCTAGATCTCTGCTCAAGTGCTAAACTACTGGAGGCAACAGCATTGGGAAAAGTGCCGGTCGCTGGCTGCACTGGTTGTAAGAGTAAGGGAGAGACAGAATGAAAAGGGCCAGATAACAAACACTGTCCAGGGAAGAGGAGCAGGACAGGCTCTGAGGATCAGCAGTGCAAAGCCTCGGGACTAAAGAGCTTACTGCTGAACTTCGCTGTAACCCTGACCTCCATCACTGCCTTGGTCAACGTAGAGGAGGCATGACTTCTCCAGGAGGCAATTCACTGCAAGAGTGAGGGGACAAGTCACGTGTTTGTTTGCTTATTCCACAGATACGTTTTGCCTATTACAGTGTGGGAAGCACTGAGTTGAACATGGGGGATCTGAGAGACTCCACTTTCAAGGAGCTTTTAGACTGGAGTGAAAAGGAAAGACCATGTTTCCGTGTATGGCTCATTTACCACAAATAATCAATACAGACCTGTCTCATCGTCTCAGGCTCAGTCTTTTTTCCAGACTGATCTAGTTCATGTCCAAAAAGCTGTTTCACAAGTTTTACATCTGGTCATGGTGGAAGAGGAGTTGTAGCAGTGTGTTAGTTGTTGTGGATAAAAATGCCCTCCCCTGACCCCGAATACCCATGCCATGATCCCTGGAACCTGTATATTACCTTATTTGTAAAAAAATGGGGGTGTTTGTGTTTGCTGACAGTGAAACTGATTTGGATCCAGTGAAACTGAATTTTGGACTCTTGTCCTCCAGATCTATGAGAAAGTAAATTATTGTTATTTTAAGCCACAAAGTTCATTGCCATTGTTTACAGCTGCCCCAGGAAACGAATATAGTGGGGAATGGCCTGTGAATATGTGGCTATCATCTTGCTGTTATTAATTTTTTTTTGGGGGGGGGAGGGTAGCTCCCTGGCTGGGAATCGAACCCAGGCCGTGGCATTGAGAGCGCCGAAGCTTAGCCACTGCACCACCAGGGAGCTCCAACGGGATGTGCCTCCTCCCTGTCGGGGAATCGAATCAGATTTTTTTGATGACCACCATATTCTTCCCAGTTACATTTAGACACACACACACACACACACACACACTTCCTATATCTATACATTAATCTTTTCTTCTCTTTTCCTTCTCTACCTTATCTTTTCTCTTTTTCCCCTTCTCTCTATCTCTGTCTCTCTCTCTCTCTCTCACACACACACCTGAATCTTGTGCACATAAATAAAAAAGGCAATATTGATACAGTGAAACAAAATGCCTTTGTGATTCCTCTAAACTGAGACAAGTATTTATTTGTATTATAATGAGTTGCCAAGTCCTGCTTTGAAGCATGTGTTGAAAATATAGCAAAATGGTGATTTGATTGTATTTACAATATCTGCCATGTCCTCCAGTTTTGAATTTTGACATTAACCAAAATTGGAGGCAAATTCTAACAAGTACCAAAAAGCAGTAAGTGATGCAAATAAAAAAAAAAAGCTGATGTGTTAGCAACAACCCTTGTTGAGAGAGTTATTTGGACAACAACCCTATGTAATAATTGTGTTGATACCAATAGCCAGTCTATTAAAAATCCATTATGTCCTGAAAAGACATTATTTAAATTGTTACCCATGAATCCAAAGGTAAAAATCGTGGTGTGTCTGTTGATTGCTATAGCAATAACACTGGATGGAGTTAGTTGCACAATCATTAAGCACTTCCAGAAAAGTTCAACAGCAATTTTATGCAGATTATCAGAACAGATGTTGGCTTCTGCATTACAGGTTAACGATGCCAACAGTTGGACTCCCTTAAGATTCTACATGGCCAATCAAATAATCTTTTGTCAACTGACTTGCTTAGTGCCAGAAACAATGCTAGTGACCAGTTCGACTTTTGGCAGGGTAGGCTGAGTGGTGAATTAAGGATAGCATGCCCATTCAGCCTCAAGAAAAAGGAAATATATAAATATCCTAATATCTGGTCACTAAAGCCAGGATTCAGGTTTTAAGGAGAGCATCCTATCATTGTCACTGTGGCTCCAGAGTGAATGCTGGAGGAAGATTTTGGAGTTATCTAGCACCAAGAAAATGTCGAATGTGACTGAAATCATTGGAATCAAATAATCTAAGAATCTAATAATTTCCTTCATGTCTCCTGAATCACTGACAAACCTTTCCACAAGGAATCTCACTATTCCTAGTCTGAGGGCATTGCATCATCAATTGTGGTTTCTCCATAAATCCTCAAATGCCCAATTTAAGTGTGCATCTGTTTCCTCCTAGATCCTGATCAGTGCATGTTTTGAATGTGCACCAGACAGAGAATGTGGTCTTGTTATTTTTATGTGTGTATGTGAGGATTTTTTTTTAGCATTTAGTTTACATTTAACATCCAGTCTGTATTGCCACCAAACATAAGGGCTTTCCTACATTATCACCCTAAAGCCTTTCAGATTAGCAATTTATCATTAATACAACCCATCAATTGTATTTAAATCTAGGGATGCATCACATCAATGTCTTTTTTTTTCCTAGGTCAGGATCTAACCTGAAACACATGTGGCATTTAATTGTGAGGTGCCACCAGTCTCCTTCAGTTTGAAATATTTCCTCACTTTTCTGTTCTCCCATTCCTTTGAAAGAGTACAGTCCTTTCATTATGTAGAATGACCCTCAACCTGCATCTAACAATGTTTCCTTATGACCAGACTCATTCTTGGGAGGAATAGGAAAAAAAAGGAAAGAAAGAAAAAATGAAGGAAAGAGGGAAGGAAGGAAATTTTTAAAAAAAGGAAGAAAGGGAAAAAAGAAAGAAGAGAAAAAAAATGCTGTGTTCTTATTTTCAATGTACCACATCAGTGCACCCACGATTCCACCAATGACCGTTTGGTCAGTTTGGTGTTTGCCAAGTTTCTCCAGTTCACTCATATGCGGAATATAAAACTGAAAGCAACAAAGAGAAAAGAAATGAACAAACAAACAAACAACCCATGGACACAATCAATAGTTTAATGTTTATTTGGGAACGAGTGGGTTAGGGAGGGGAGAAAGGGGAGGGGGTGGGAGAGGAGGGGGAGAAGCTAAATATAAGGTGATGGAAAGAGAAGTCAAAAAAAAAAATAAGCCATCTGAATTTCCCCTCTGAATTTGAATTAAGTTTTGTGGCAAGTTATTCTGATACTACCTAATACACTGTCTTCCTCAAATCTTACTGACCCATCTTAGGATCTATTGATACCTTTCATCTTTATTAATTATATCAGTTGCCAAATACTGATGACTCATTTGTATCATTCCTTCTTTCTTCATCAGAAATAAGAAAAAACTCTATATATTTATTCTTCTAATCAGTAGGGAATATAGGTTCCTATTTTATTTTATAGATTGTTATTCTATACACTGATTATTTACCTTAATGTTCAAATTATATAAGTTTTGTCCTGTGAGAGATCCTTCAAGCTGACTCATTCAAGCATTTGCTTGTTTTATTGCATAAAGTATGTCCCAGGCTTATTTTTCTCTTTCCCTGTTTGTCCCTTGAGCCAGCCATGTCTCCAGGAAGCCCAGGATCCTCTAGTGGACAACAGTATTTAGAAACCAAGATGTACATCTCAGAGTAAATATCACTGATGGAATTTTATTGCTTCTAAGCTTCTTTTGTGGACAAAGCTAGGAAGTGTGTGTGTGTGTGTGTGTGTGTGTGTGTACAGAAAGGGAGAGAGAGAGCGAGAGAGAGAGAGGCATACATATACCTTTATGACTATTTCCAAATGTATCTGTATATTTTAAAAATCTGTAAGTTCATACAAACACTTTTTAATCTTAATTCAATCTTTTAGACTTTTTACTAGCATTAAAAGGATAAAATTATGACTCATAAAGATATAAAACCAACACTATGCACATATTTTATTTAAGTCAAATTACTAAGTGAATAGTAAGATATTGCAACTGGATAAAAGGAGAAGTCAAAGAACCACACATACACATATATAAGGTAAGGAATAAGGTAAGGAATCCTTAAATAAATTTAAGTTGGTACAAAACTGGCTTATATTATGGAGGAAGTCAGTTTTTTTTCATTTGACAAAATTTATTTACCTGTTTAGCACAAGAATAATTTGTACTGTTATCTTTTATCAACAGCTTATAGAGCTCTAAAGTATTTCAAGGGCGATGAAAGGCACAAAGATCCCTTCGAAACGGATCTTCCAGAGGAATGTACTGCGTGCTAGTTTTCCACTGAACACATCCATTAATATTTTGGTTTCATTTCAGTCTTCCTCAATTTTTTCCTACACTGGTCTTCCCCCTTCTTCTTAAATCCTTGCTGAATGGTGTGAAACCTGGCTCCTCATGTACCTACTCATTTATTCCATAAGTTACCTTATTTGCTCAATGAAATGAACTCTTCCCCCAACCATTGGGGCTGCCTCCTCCACCTTTTCTCCTTGTCCGTGCTGACCGCCACCACCTGTCCTGCTCCTTTGCCCACTCGGCATGTCTGTGTGTGTTGCTTCCTCAGGTGACAGCTCACCTCTTTCCCCACTCTGTTCCTTCAGGCACTGGGAACTGTGGAGCACCCTCTCCCCTTCTGCCTTATGTACCAATGTCTTCATGCTTGTAGGCTGGGGGCAAGGGAAGGGAAGGGAAGGTGGAAAGGCAGGGTAGTGGTAAGGTTACCACAGAGCTGCTTTGACATGTCTTAAATCCACAAAAATTAAATTTGGCGAAAGTGGTGGGGGTGTTTGGAAATACCCAAAGACCTAATGGGCTTTCAGAGGATCAGAAGAGAGTGTTCATGGTCTTGATACCCAAGTTTTCTTTTGTCAAAATAATAAAACAGTAAAGGAGTCAAGTATTTTAGATCCATATGGATTTTTAAAAATCTTAGTTTAACTCCTTGTTTATTTCTGAGATCTATTTTGTTTTCTAATTTAAACATATCGTTGTCATATTTGTCAGAACACATTAAGTAAGAGCAAATGAATCTTTATAACAAAAAACACCTAATCATCCTCCCAGCAAAGTGATTTAAAACAAATTATAGGCAGGGAGCTATACTTTTATCTTGTAATTTAAATATAAATTAAAATGCAAAAAAATTTTATTAATGCAAACTGTGTGTGTGTGTAAAATGAGAATTCATGTAAGAGACAAGGCCACAAAATTCCTCCACTCTTAGAAATAATACTCTTAAAATTCTTTTAGTAAAACTACAAGGCCTTTGTGGTCAAGAAGGACTAAAATATTATGGTAGGATATAATGTTTTCTGAGATCTGGGACATAGATCCCCTCACATATGTTTTGCTAAAATGTGAGTTAGCAGTTTTGATGAAAATGCCTTATTTCATTCCTATTTAAATGTAAAAATTCATCATTTCTCAAATTCTTGTGTTAAAAAAACACAAAGCAATACATCAATAAGGGATCATGAAATTTTCTGTTGCTAAAATATTTATTTAAATAGTCATCTATCTGAGGACATGCCTTATTTTTCATCAGTGATAATATCTGGATAGGGATGTCAATTATCTGGAGGGCCTTTCAGACCTGTGTCTCCCCAAAGTTTTCAGTTGCACCATTACTGAGTTTATCTACAAGTTTGAAAATCCTGCTATATTGAGCTTCTGGTAACTGCAAAGAGTGTTTCACATTTCCACGATGATTTGGAGAGGAAACAAAAATTTGTGAATCACTGTTTTCCAGTGAACTTTCATTTGTGAAAATATAGGTTTAGGCAATAGACAAATTGGAAGTAACAGCTGCACATCTCCTAAGACTTCAAAGGCCACGCGTACCTGAAAATCTCTCAATCCTCTTTCTTCAGCCAAAAGTTTGCTCCTAAGGACCAAACTCATATCTTCAGACATCGCCTCATGGATGTTCCAAATATGCTCAAACTCAACGTGCCCCAAACTGGACTCATCAGCTTTCTATCCTTGACAGTATTGTTAAATCCAGGGCTTGGCACGCTGTTTACACAATCTCCCATCTGGAACACTGGGAGTCATTTTTGACATTCATTCCTCCCTCCCCAGGTCCAGTCAGTTCCCAAGTCTTGTACATTTCTAGAGATGTTTCGTACTCACTACGCATTTCTTCCCCTTATCATCTCTATCTTATTTCAGATCCCCACCACTCTTCACCACGACCATTCCAAGGGCCTTCCAAGATCCCTTACCTCCAGTCTCACCACTCTCGAATCAGCCTTGACAATGCAGTTGGAGAATAAAATCTTTCTCCCAGAATGAAATCCAGCTTTATAGCAAGGCACACAAGCCCTTGGTTTCCTTTCTACCCTAAAGTCCTATCATTTTTTTACTTCTTAAGGCTCAACAACTCTGAAAGACTTGCCTTTCAATAAATGCACTGGGTTGGCACTAAGCTACTTGTCTTTATATTTCATTGTTCATTTATTTTCACCTGCATAGAAAATTGGTTCATGACTTAGCTCTAAATTTACCTTTATCTGTGAACCTTTTCTTGTTTCTTCCACACAGACTGAACTCTCCTCCCATTTATCCCATATATACTTCCATTATATTCCCATTGGATTATACTTCATTGTTCCTAGATTCCTTGAGAGTATGAATTGTGTCAATTCTTTGTTCAATCTCTATTATATTGCACAGTGCCTGATACGTAATAATGTTTATAACTATCTGGCTAATGAATGAATGTATCCCCTTAATTAGAACCCTAGACAAAAGCAATTAAAATGTAATTTACTGTGGAATAGAATTTGACTTAACAAACGTAGGAGTTAGCAATACATGGCATCTCCTACTTCTTCACTCATAGACAATCAGAATATTTTAAGAATGTAACTATCTGATTTGAGTATTATACCTTTTGGAAAATACAGTTTGCAACTCTCATGGGCTACCTCATAGGTACGGTAATTTACAGCCATCAGCACATTTATTATCTAATGTCTTCTCTGTGTCTCCCCTCACCTTATAATCAACAGAATGTTGTGTATATCGTATTTGTTATCTTTTGCAAGGCCCTATACGTGGGTGCTCTAATGTGTAATTTTCCCATGCAGAATAGAAAATCACTGCTGGAGGAAAATGTAGACAGTATCTTTTCTTATCTTTGGAAAAAAATGTTACATAACTGATCCCAAACTCTGAAAAAAATGTTTATTTCCATGTTGACTTTCATTTTCTGTATGTTATTGTGACTGAAGTTGGCACACAGCTGATAGTATCATTTTCATTATTCATCAATTCATTTATTCATGCATTTGGTGAATGTTCATTGAACACCTAATACTTGCCAGATATTGTCTTAAATGATGGGTTTACAAAAACGATTAAGTCATCATCCCCATAGGAATTATAGTCTAGTAAGAAAGGCAGGCCACGGAAGAGGCAAGTAACTTACCATAATGGTAAGTGTCATAGCTGAACAAAGCTGGCCCATTTCAACAGCATGTTGTCCCACAGAGTATAGGACACATGAGAAACTCAATCCAAAAACTGAAAATCAATTTAAATGAGTTTTGTGTGTATTCTTGAAAAAATGCCAAGAGTGATTGTCACATGAGACACTGCAAAATATCCTGAAAAGCTACTGCAGCCCCCTGCAGTCCACCATCAGGCACCCCGCTGCCCTCAATATTCTCCCCACCTCACACCCCTCTTTTGCTTCCTTTGTATCTTCCCCTCTTTCTCTTTCCTTGTCTCCAAAAATGCTCTCTGACAATTCAGACCACCCTTGGTCTTCTCTATTTTCATCTTCTTTTTATTTTTTTCCCAAATCTATTCTTTTCTCCCAAGAATGGACTTTGCCCCCCGCCCTTTCCCCCTCATAATAGACCCTGAATCTTTTAATTCTCATTGAGTCATTTGTTAATTATGAGACAACTGAGAAAACATGTTGTGGCCTCAGAGAGATAGGTTCCTCTGATTTCCTTATGGCTGATTGAAGGGCATGCCATACCCTACCTGAACCAAACTTCAGATGATCAGGTAAGTTTTTACATTGTGCCATTACTATTAATGCCAGCTCAAGGCCTGGGTCTGGTAAGCATTAAAAGGATCTCTTGCAACACTTGGACTTCATTTGAATGTAAAAATTCCACACACATGAGCTTTGTTTGCTTCCTCTTTAAACATGCCACCATTTCAGAAGCATGCCTTTGAAATAAATCCTATTTGAGCAATGTTTCTTTTGGACTCATAGAGTCTTTATGACAAACTTTCTTATTTCACAGACTGTTGTGTTGTCCAGTCTGTTCATATTAGAGGGAAAATGTAGTTGCTCTTGTGTCATGTACATGGAGCCCATAGGGCCTGGCCTCATCTTCCACTGAAGTGGAAGGGAAGGCATGTAGTCTGGAGGTAGCTTCTTCTGTATGTCTGTTGTTGTAGGCCTTCAGTTCAGCTAGACTTCAGGCGATTCTCAACAATGGTTGTTCCATAGTTCAGTTGTAATTGATGCGGTCCTGAGAGGAGGTAAGCACAGCGTTTGCCTGCTCTGCCGTCTTGACCAGAAATGAGGCTCCCTGTCTGGACTTTGCCTTTTTTAATGTAAGCAACCTAGTTGTGTTTTCTTTCTTTCTTTGTTTTTTATTTCTACCACTTGAAACCTATACCAGAGGTACCCTGACTAAATAAGGACCTCAATGAAGAGCTCAAAAGTCAAGCAAGGGTCAGGGAGTGAAAGAGACTGTGAGCATTCGTGAATTAACATTTCATGTCTATCACAGTAGGAAATTATGACAGCTCATCATATCTTTTTGATAGTGGTAAGATTCTGGGAGTAAATGAACACTTTCCAGTTTACACAAAATAAAACGAAACCATGATTATCAAGCTCCCTAGACTTAGACATTTAAAATGATAAAAAACGTATTTTGCCACTAAAATAGAATGAATATTAAAAAACAACCAAACAAATACAAAATAACTCCAGATAACATTTTAGAACAATTTTGTCTTGGGAAATTCTGAAATGAAAACTGCTGGTCCTAGACTGAAAAGTGGCTGTCAACTTTGGAAATATACTATGTTCAAAATGGACTAGACACTAGTTGTGATGTGCCTCTGGGTCAGTACAAATGTCAGTCTTATTCTGATCATTTGCTCCTCCCAAACTGAGAAACATTTTATTGAATTTTATCACAAAAGGCTTTTGAAGTGATCTAGTTCAATTTTTAGCCCAATGAAGAAATCTCTTTCATAAAGTGCTTAATAAGCAGCCATTGGCCTTCCTCAGGGTTAATCTAGAGGAGCGGGTTAGGATGTGTGGTCTAGGAGGGGGTTTCCCAGGAAGAAAGTATTTGAACTATGTCTGAGTAAGGTGACAGTAGATGAAGAAGGGAAGGAAGGACATCCCTGGTTAGAGGATTAACATGGTAACATTAGAGAAAGATTGACATATATACTTAGCAGAAAACCCAGTAACTTTATATTGTTAGGGCATAAGAGTTTAGAAAATGATGTAATGGGAAATAAAAGTTAGAAATATATTTTGGGAATAAGTGATGAATTCTTTAAATGCCACTGCAAGGAGTTTGGAATTTATCTTGAAAACAATGAGGAGTCATTCCAGCTAATTGTGGAAAACCTTCTACAATTTTTTAAGTTAGAATAAATTTATTTCCACTGGAGAGACAAACATGAGCGACTGAATAGCTTAATGAATCACCTCAGAAATAAAAGGAACTTCAGTGTTTAATATTTCTTTTGGGGGTACACCTTGGAGGAGGGCTCCAGAATGAGGAAGGCTTTTGAGGGTGAGCCTTTTGCCCAGTCCCTTTGGGGCCAGTGGGCCTGTGGAGGTGGAAGAGGTGGTTGCCCAGAGGTGGCTCATGCCCTCCAGGGCTACATCTTTGAGATGGAAATGGAAGCCCAGAGAGAGGTAGGTGTAGAGGCCCTACATTTGCAGGTGGACAAGACCTTGGCTGAAGCATTCGGGCAGAGCAGGTGGCTCGTGGTTGGTTGACAACCATGTTAATCACAGGAGTTAACTACACACATACAGAAGAAAAAAAAATGGTAGTAGCTGATCTTGAAAGCTAGGGACCAGCTGAGAAGCGATCCTGGAGGTTGGACTGGAGAGGAAGGTGAAGGGTCGTCAGAATTCCTGGTTTAGAGTTCAAGCAACGGTGAAATGATCTGGGACCAGCAAGGGCTCTGTGCCTCTGCAAGCTTTCTCATTCTTTGCAAATAAGAGAGGTATACCTTTTAAGATTCTGGTCCAACTCCATCAAGAGAAGAAGGAATAAAGTAAGAGTAGGATGGTATTTACTCTGTTGGAGACCTCCCCCCATTGTCAGGGTCATTGGCTAAGCATTTAGTGGGAAATAAGTTTGCAAACAGCTGAGACTTCCAACAATATGACCATCAACTCATATTTCATTTAATTTCTTGAAAGGATTATTTATTTTTAGTCCTAAAAATAAAAAATATAAACTACATCAGGACCAGAGATACTATAATAATACCAGATTTATTTTTTAAAATAAAATAAATGTATTTTTAAAAAATCACATATATCTGGGTTTTCCAGACAGTTTATGTAATAATTATGGCAAGAGTTATTACTGCAATTTTAGAGAAGAGGAAACTACATCTGAGAGTTGTTATATGATTGTTTAAGGTCACACAATTAATAAGGAAAACCCAGATGCAAATCCACATGTTTCCAGTTCTCAGGCCACTGCTTTTTCTAAAACCTTACAATGAGTCCCAGATACATTTTGATAAAAATGTATAGAGGAGATCAACTGTATGAGGACACAAAATGAGGTCCATCAGAACAGCAAAAGAATGATGTACACACTATGCACATACACATATTCTTTTCTACATCTGTATTAATAAATTAGCCAAATGCACATATGAGACAAAGCAATGTACAATGTTAAATATAGCCAGTGAGCAGAGATTACCTAATGATGCTGGAGAAATTATTTTACGAACAAACATTCTTTCCTCTGTTTGACTTTGGAGACGTAGCACAGAAAATTTGCCTGAGGAGAAATTCTGAGGTACAAAAAAATGTAGACAAATTTTAAGGAGGTCAGAGGAATGGAAGGGAAGAAAAACGCCCAAGGAAATGTTAATAGAACAAATGTGTTTAATTTGCAAATGGTTATTTAAATGAAAGTTCTACTTTGAAGCTTTAACTATTTTTAAGTTCTTAAAAACCTATCTTGATTGTTCATAATGATGGGAAAATATATTTAATTTCTTCCATCTGGCTTTATTGGTTCAATCTCTCCCACATCCTTAGTAATATTATTCCGTGGTTCAGTCCTTCCCCCACCCCCACCCCCAAACAGGGACATACACAGTGCCATACAAACATAGGGGTGCTCACTAAATATGTGCTGTTGATCTAACATTTGACTTAGCTTTATTTTTCTGACAGCAAGTGTATGTTAGGATATGGAGAGGAGAAGAAACAATAAAATTCTCTGATAATAAATAGGCTTTAGAATTAGACACTTCATAATTGAGAAATGTTTGTATTCAACTTAGCTATATATATATTTATAACATCCAGCATTATTAAACACAGGCTAAAACAAGTTTTCAATGTTATCTAATCTTTTCATTTTAAGAAGCTTAATCACTGCCTTCCCTCCTCGCTCCCTTCCTCTCTCTCTCTCCCCCACCCCCACGCCCCACTCTTTGCCCCCACCATGTCTTTTTGTCTCTCCATTTCTATCTCTCTGTCTTTCTTTAACATAATGTCAGCTACATATGAGATGAGGGTAATAACAAGACCTACTTATTGGTGTTGTGAAGACTAATTGAGATAATCCATAAAGGGTCATAGCATGTTGCCAGCAATGTCAGTTTGATTTGTGATGGAGTGTTCATATTGAGCACGTACTTTTGCCAAGCAGTAGCCTAAGTGCCTTGCTTAAATTATGTCTTTTTATTTTACCATTCTCATTTTGAAGATGGGGGTTCATGGTTGCAGAGCAGGTAAATGGTAATTACATTATTTGACCCTGGGTAGGCTTGTCCTAATTTCCCAATTCTTAGCCACAGTGCTTCTCAGTTTAGAGATCTGTGACTTGTTCTTTCTCTTCATGTGCAGTACATACAGATCTGCCATGTCTTTCAATAAGATTTCCAGCTTAAGCTTAGGTCATTAAATTATTTGAGTGAAGTTCTTCTGCAATAAATCATCAATGCAGAGATTTCACATTAATGTTAAAAATCACCAAGAGCTCAAAATTTAAATTATGTTTACATTTAAGTTACCAGCAATTAAACTCTATCAGGTATCAATAAATGCAATTTGAAATATTTTGGAAGTAAATGTTACATTATTTAACAATAAAGAAGTCAATTACTCTTTTTTTCCTTCATTTCTGTCATTAAGGACTCAATCTGGTGGAAAATTTAACAACATTACTGAGCTCAAAATTTACTATTTATTTCCAGTGCTAAGAAATAGCTAACATAAAAAAATTTGACTAAAGCTCTTATGCAAATGGTAGATAATTGAAAACAAAATGTTATACTGATAGTAATTTAAGGTACAATATTGGATTTGTGTATTTTTTCCTTTGAAGGTTGCAGGTTATGACTAATTCTTTTGACAATATCTCTGGCAGTATTTATTTATTTATTTTTGAAAGTAGTTGGGTTCACAATTATTAATTCTACATTTCCCAGTATTTATTGTTTGGGGGTATATATTTAAATCAATAGCTATAAAACACACATAGGAAAATAGGAGAAATATATTACATTTTAAGTAGAATAGCTGTGTCCAAGAAAGGTCTTGACTTACGGAGACAGTGTCTGGTTCAGAATTCTATAATAACTTAAAGACAGCATATGATTCTACTGAAACATGTATGAATAACATACTTCCTGCACCTTGTATCAAGCACTGGACCTTAGTAGTTAACATAATGTCTAGCACATGGGAGGATCTCAAAAAATAGGTGTCGGATGGGTAAATTCTGACTGCTTAATAGAAATTGTGTGTGTGTGTGTGTGTGTGTGTGCGCGTGCGTGTGTGTGTGTGTATGTGGTGGGGTTTTTAGATGGGAGAGACTAATTCATTCATGCATTATTAAGTGGAGAAAAATTTATAAAACAAAGGTTTAAATGGCAAAGGCTTTGAAAGTAAAAGGTTATTAGAAATGCAGACCCCAAACTTGGGTGTGAATGGCAACTAATGCAAACAGTAAGTTCATTCAGGTAACTATATTTTAATGTCCTCTTTTTGAATAGTTTAATTTATAGATGTTGTTACTGGTCAAGCTGTCTTGACAAAATATGAATGAATAAAAAAAAAATAACTAAACAATGCTCAGTTAGATTTTCCAAACAGGTTAGAATTAGAAAATGCTTTTAACAAGGACACATGTTCTCCCTTGAAACTTCACATATCTTGTGATTTTGCTATTTCGGTAGAAAACATCATCTTACATGAGGAAAGACGGCATTTTAGGAGTTCCCTGGTGGTGTAGTGGCCTAAGGCTTCAGCGCTGATGCTGTCAGCGCTGCGGCCTGGGTTCGATTCCCAGCCGGGGAGCTACCCACATACCAAAAAATAAAAAAAATAAAATAAATAAAATGTCCTGTTTAAAAAAAAAAGACGGCATTTTAAACCACATAGACAATTCTATATAGTTACAAATAGGTTGTGTTCTAGAAGTTGATTTGAAAGTTAATTTTATGGAAGTTATAACCTATTTTCCCGTGGAAGAAATGTGAGAATCGGGCTTGGATTCCCAAGGTGCCGGAAGGTGTCATGGCTTGTCCAAGCAACGTGATGTAAAAGTAAGGGCTCTGGGGTAGGAAAGAAGTGGATTCAAATTCTAGCACTCTAAGTGTTAGTTTCCTCTTCCAGAGAGTGGTGGTGCTAATTGTAATACTCCCTTCATCAATAAATCACAAGTAAACAATGCAAGCTCCTTGAACTGCTAGAGGTAAATTATGGTACCTAATTTCCCATTTGCCTCCTCAATGAGAGCAAGATCACTCTCTAAATATGCAGAAAGCAAGTTGCAATTCAGAGTTGATTTCTAACATATTTTTCAGAGAAAATGCTGTCTTTCTCATTTTGCCTGTAATGACAGCCTTTCATATAACTCTTCTTTTTAATATCTCCTTTTCTTGTTCCTCTTCCTCCCTCTCCTTTTCCGCCTTCTTCTCTGACTCATCCCCCTCTCCTTCTTTACTGAACACATCTTTCTTTGGGAGAATACAATGAGACATTCTTAAAAATAAAAACCGATTCGTAAAAGGCAAAGAAAAATATTTTGTTTTAACTGAGCTGTTTTCCCTAACAAGCAGATTGAATAGACTTGTAGACTTCAGTCAGCGCCGGATGTCAGGTGGTATTGGGGTTCTGGGCCTGGTCAGTAGACCTAAGTAGACAGAATTACTGTAGCAGTTGAGTGATCCAAGACAGAGGTTAGCAGCGACCAGTGAGAGGAGGGATGGACACTACAGGCTGCTACGGAGATCAGCCTATTTGGTAGGTAGAGCAGGTGATTCGGGCATCTGTACCTGAGTGTCTGCCCTGGTCTAAAATGTTGCACATGATAGGCCATAGGTTTTGACATGTTAGCCAGGAACAAGGGAAGGGAATTGAAGAGTAGATAGAAGTACACCAGGACTGAGTTGCAGCTATAAGACTCTCCTGCTCACAGAAAAACAGAATTAGGAACAAGGCAAGTTCAAGTCTAGGAAAAAAATCCTTAGGAAAAAATACACTTATGGACATATTTATTCCCCAATATCATTATGCCAATTGTGCTATAATTACATAATGTTCTGCTTCCTATTTGGAATTTTCAGCAGATTTTAGATTGGGACCTCACTATGATTAAAATGAAAATGTAATTAGAAATAAATATGTACATACTGACTTGGCAAAATATCATAAATGCAATAAACAAATCACAATTAGTTTAGGTTATCAGAGTGTCCCTCTGTGCCAAAGTAATAAGAAAAAAGTAAATTAAGAAGGTGGCAAGCTTCAGAGAGATTTTTTTATATTACTGCATTGCCAATTAATTTCAAAATGTGATTGTATCTGTGAGTGAAAATAAACATCAGAGAATGATTAGACTAAACGTAGTTATGCATCTCTTGGTTATACAGGAATGAATTGTGGATGGTACAATACTTGAATGATGTACTGTAAATTTATTTTAGTAGCAGTCTAATGTGTAACCATAGACAAATTATGTCCCCTGCATAAGTTGTTGTCTTTGAAAAGATTAAAAAAAAACCCAAATAACAAAAAACAACCAGCCAACCAACTCATCAGAGTCAAGGCCATGTACCTCTCATCGCAATGAGTCATTTCCTAAGAAAGATGGGTATTGGTAATTGCTCACACAGTTTTAGGTGATACTGAAAAACCTTGATTACTTTGCAACATATTTTATTTTATTCAATCACACTTATATACTGACTATAGGGAGGAAATGAAAGCTCCTTGGGGAAATTGGGATAAGTGTATGGATGGTTAGAAGGAGCTGGATACTTCTTACTATCAGAATTTATCTATGCCCTTTATTTTTTAGAGTAGAAATGAGAATAGAGATGAAATGTTACTGATACTTAAAACTGTGCATTCATAGTAGATGTTAAAATAGCACCTAATTTGTAATGTGAATTTTCCCCTTGCAAGATATTCTTTATTCCCTTCCATATCTTCAAAATAGAAGCAGATTCCGGTTAATGTTAAAAATAATCAATATTTTCTAATGGAGGAAAATAAAAATTGCCAGTATCTACATACAGAAAAGAGCAGCATTATTGTCTGAATAATTTTTTGTTTTACGGATCGAGCAAAGAAGAGATCACTTCCTTCCTTTGATATGTAAGTGGATATAAATCATCTTTTTATTGTGCAGCTAAATATTGAAAATGTTTTATGTAAGCTTGAAAAAAATATTTGTTAAGTGTGAAATTCTCGATTATATGTCTATGTAATGAGTTTATTGTTTTCTTTAAACTTTCTCTGTTGTAATTGTTTGACTCAGTGTAAATCAATACATTTAAACCTCTAAATTATATTTGTGAATTCTATCAATTTCTTGTAATTCTATAATTGTTTGACATATTTTAAGGCAATGCTTTCACGTGCTTCCATGTAAATGATTACTATCTCTCCTAATGTTCTTTTATTATTTTGTTATATAAATTCTCTCTTTATTAATAAATTTTGCCTGTAAATGTATTTTTATTATATTAGCTATTATTGGTTATAATAACGAATAACTCAGTTTGATTGGTTTAGAAGGCACTGTCCTGATTGATCAGAATAGAGTCACTTTGATTGGTCAGTGAAGATGCTGTGGGAATATAGCTTCACACCTTTGATTGGATGGGGAAAGTCTCAGTCCTATTGGTTGAAATACAATTCCAGGAACTCTTTATAAAGGGCTGGCTCAGATGACAGGCACACAACGCAGGCAGTTCCATGCAGGCTTCTCCCTGAAGTGCAGTTCCTGTGAGAGGCCAGTTTAGAAATGGTTGCTAGGCTCTTAAATTTGAGCCCAGTTAGCTAACAGGAGCCCTTCTAAGTGGATATCTTCTTTCTTAGGGTCCACACATGGAAACTGCAGTCACTAAGCAAGTTGATTACATGGTGCATGTGCTGGCCTCTAGGCTGTGTTTTCTTGCCTTTACTTTTCTTGTTTTAACATCAAGCAGTTCTGTCACAGATTGGGAAAACTGACCAAACCTTGAGTATGACGAAATGTGCCTTAATGTTCAATCTGGCATGAATCACATTTAGCTTTTCTTACTTCCTGAGCTGGGAATTCCCAGAAGACCATGCCTTTTTACAGACCCCAGGCTTGGCTGCCCTGCAGTTGTAGTCCTGCTATGGTACTGTATTTTGACTTGATTCCTGTGTTACAAAGATGGTTGTGTTATTTCAGATCTCAGCTATTATAATTTTTATTTTCCTACATTTGTATCTTCTACTGCTCTACATTATAAGAAATAGATCTCAAAACAGAGCTAAACCTCTTTGTTGTCTGTAACTGTACTGTCTAATACGGTGGCCATTACCCACATATGCCAATTTAAATTAAAGTCAGCTAAAATTAAATAAAATTGAAAATGCAGTTGATCAGTCATATTCACCACATTTCAAATTCTCAATAGTTCCATGAGACTATTTGCTACCATTTTGCAAAGTGCAGACACACAGCACCTTCATCACTGTAGACAGTTGTCTTGGGTAGCTCCACTGCGTGGTATGAATATTGAAAAGAGGAAAAACAAGCTCCAGATATTTAACTTGTTATGAGGTTGTTGGAAGCCCTGAAGCTCACTGTATTATTATAAGAAGATATAGGTAGATGGTGCAATAATAGTATTCTGAGTCTATGTGCTTTTTTAAAATAACATTTCTGTAGTAGCCTACTATAATTTTTTTCCGGTAGTGTATAATCTTATGATTTTGGACCCAGAGGACTTGGGTGCAAATTTGCCTTTCACTTAGAATGTGATCTTTGACTACACAATTTCTCTGAACTTTTATTTTCTCATTTGAAATTAAGATAGTAGTTATTTTGCCAATTTTTCATGACTCTTAAAAATGTAGTATGTTTTAAGATTTATTTCAGGATTAATTAAAAGGTGACCTTTTTGTATTTAAAATTTTACATTTCTATAAATCCTGGTTTTCATTGTATTTTCTTAAGTAGCACAATGCTTATTCTAATTCTATTTAGACATTAGAAATATCCTTGTCTAATTATTTTTAAAAAGATAATTTTAAGTAAATGAGAAAAGTGTAATAATTTCCTTTCCAAACAGATATGCCTGTGAATAACGTGATCATTTAGATTAAAGAGGACTAAATGAAGGTAATCATAATAATGGTGGCATTCTATTGCAGAATCTCAGTTTTAGGCCTGGTGGAAGAGGTATACATATTTCTGAAACTTGGTCTAATAAATAGAAATATATTGTGTTTAGCATTCATTATACAATGTGAATCATCTTTATTAGACATAATCAGGCAGACCATTAAGCTGAAGGCTAAAGTCATAATTAAGATTTGACTCTAAAAATTGTATCCATCTCCATAATCCAAAGAGTAGTCTTTATATATGTGCAGTTTTGTTTTTTAAGAACATCTTAACAGAAACATTTTTATTAAGATCTTTAAGTTTTAAAATAACAGATTTTTCAAAGTTGTGATTTGCATAATAATAGAAAAGTTTTATAATTATTTCTGAATCATTACATTGCTTTTTGTAAAGACAATCTCTACTTGTATAATGAAATACTAATTTTGAGGGGGTATAAGTAGCTAGATGATGATTTTTAAACAGTGCTCTGTTCTACTTAAAAAAATCTGTTTACCCTTATAATTGTTTGAACATGAAATAATATTTTTCATATATAAAATTGAGACATATACTATTTTAAGATTTATCATTTGGAGCCTATTTTTAACAGCGTTAACCCAAGTCCTAATACTTAAGACGTTCATTGATTTGTTTATAGCAACTGATTCTTGTAAATATTACACATTGTGGTGACTATGGTTTGCTTTTGTGTTATCTGTGATTCTGAGAATAGCTTTATTTTGAAAAAATGAAAAGTAAAATAAAATTTTACTTTTAAGATATATTCTACAATTGGAGAAATGAAAGGAAAATGGCAACTACCAATGATGTTAATATATAGGAAGAAAAAAACATATTTTACGTGTTTAAAACAAAATAAAATGTTTTGTGTGTATTTTTAGTAGCACGGTATAATGTTTACTTCTTACCGTTTCTACTGCCAGTCATCTCTGACTGTTAGAATAGGCTTGAATGTTAGAATAGGCTTTTACCTGCATAATCTCTTTCTTTTACTGTTGTAAAAGGTGCTCTTGCAGAAACTGAGAAAATCAGCTTAGCAGGACTAGCATGGTTTCTACAGTTAAAAAAATGGGATGGAGTCCAGGCATCTGGACTTTCACATGCTCCCTATATGCTATTTCTGCAAGTGTTCCATAGACCTTATTTTGACAAATACTTTTCTGGAGTAATGATTCTCAAACTTGCTAGTCATAGTCTCATTGGTGATGATTATAAATAAAATTAGATCCCCGAGGTTACCCCTAACCTACTGTAGACAAATATCTAGAAGAGGATTCTGGGAATTTTCACTTTCAATTAGGTCCCCAGATGATCCTAATAATCAATGAAGTCTGTTTCTCTAGGGCAACCAGTAGATCACCTGGATTAGAGCAGGAAGCTGAACTGAAAACACAGGAGTACCAGGAGGTCCAATTACTGCATTCAGAGGAGTAGCATTTAAGACCTGGGAACTGCAGGGCCAAGGCTGGACCAGCTGCCTTAAAGTGAAAATAGTGGATAAGCAAAATGGTGGAAGTCCTGCAATATAAAAAATCCCTCTTGGATGCTTCAAGTACAGTGAGTATGGCATTGTAACCAGTTTCTATACTCAGAAGTTTAGTCAACTACTGCTTTCATTTTTGCATAGGGGATAATTGAATTCCAGATTTAGAAGGGAACTTGCCTAAATTTACATGTAAAACAAAGTTTGTAGATGTATATCACTCATATAAATGTCAAGTTATTAATATGAAATTTTTTTGCAAGGGTGGGTCGAATGACAGATGGAAAATTCTCAAACATTGAAGTAAAACCTGCAAAGATCATTTTATCATGCATAAATCTCCTTCCTGTAGCTTGTTTGACAAATAGTTATCCAGCTACAGCTTAGAATTTCAACTTTGTGAAGATTCCTTTCCATGTTTGACAGAGACAGTTGTTACATTGAACCAGAAGATTCTATACTTAGGCATAAAACAGAATAAATTTGTTTCTCCCTTTTACACTAAATAGTCAAACTTCGAAGCTGTCTCAGTGGCATATGTCTAAATTGGGTGTTTGTTGTTTTTGTTGATATTGTTAGCTCATTTTATAGTTTAAAAGCTAACACTAAAGTAATTATTAGAGCATATCTTGGAAAATTTATTAGTTGATGAAATATTCCTTTGTGAAATAGAAATGAAAGATCAGAAAGAAAGTGCATCCAGAGAAATTTAACTTCCTGAATTGTGATGCATGAGAACAATGCTTGCTTTTCACCACCAGAGGTCTTCAAAGGACCTATAATAGATGCGTGTCTCTCAACTGAGGAGGAAAAATCTCTAACAAAGAAGCTGAAAATTCTTAGCAAGTAAATGAGTTGCTAAGAACTTAAATGATTATTTGTAGTCTGTAGCCTTAAAGCTAAACATTTCTGCGAGGTAGAATTCAGACCAAGAAAATAAAATAACAATAACTGAATTCAAATACAGAACAGTTAAAATGTACCATTTTGAAAATTTTAGATAAATGTATTGCCTAATCATTTTACTTGGTGTTGGGGAGCTTCTGATACTAATTGCAATGATTAAAATCTTCTTATCAGGTTGCATAAAAGTGAAATTCACCATCACTTACATTTATTTACATGTATTTATAAATGTAATATGTATATATTATAAGTATGTAAAAAATCCTAGTTTTGACTTCAAATTTAAAGATTAAGAGACAATGTGGGCTAATGTCTTTGACTATTCTAAACCATTGGAAAGGAATGCCAGGCAAAGATTTCATATCAATTTAGAAAAAACTATTTCCTGTTTAAATTTTTAAAAAGGAAGAAAATGGCTTTAGATGAATCAATAGATCCTACCATCTGCATAATAATTTAAGTAAAGATTGTGTGATTTTATTGTTATTTTGTATGTTTATGTTAATTTATTTATATCAGTGTTTATTGAGGGGCTACTATATGCCTACCATTTTACTAAGTGATGGCATACATAAAAATTATCATTACACATGATTCTGTTTTAAAGAAATTCACAGTTTAGTGCAAGCAAAAAGGCAAAGAATTGCAACTGAATTTTACTTGTATAAATTCTACATTAGAAAGATATTAATAAAAGGGCAATGGAAACTCAGAGAGTGGTACCTAACTCAGGGAAAATCAGAGATTTCACCAAAAAGCAGATATATGAACTAGGTGTTGAAAGAAAAAAAAAGCATTTATATAGTAAATGTGGTGTTGGGGAGAGCAGTGTGTCATGGAGGAGAAAGAACATGGTCAGAACAGAGCAAAACCTTGTGTCAGAATGGACTGTAACATGTTAGAAGTAATGAGAAGTGATGGAGAAATAGGCCTAACACAAGCCATGAGTTCTGCTTGCTGTATGTAAAATGAAATTGGGAAGTGCACCTTTGTTTTCTATTGAGGGTGGAAAAGGGGAAGGTTGAAATATTCTTATTTCTTATTTGTTATTTTAATCATTAACCATATGAAAATAAAGTTTCTCTTATCAGGATCCCTCCAAAATTTAAAAAAACAAACTCACACAATGATCTGAAAAATAATATAAGAATTTTCTCTTTATTATCTAGCCCCCATTTTGTTGTCTCATGAACATTTTTGTCTCCCCCTTCCCTTTAGCTTTTAGGTTGGCCTGTTACATTTTTTTAAATTTAATGAGAAGGAGTGGTAGGGAATTAGGCATTTCTAATAACTGGTTAATATGAGTGTGTTCAATGAAATGTATGTTTATATTTTTCTAAGACAGGAAACAGGGAAACATTACAAAACCATTTAAAATGGGAAGAAAACAATGCAGCAACACTTCTTAAATTGATTTTATGGTCATAACAGTATTTCTCAGAGGGACTTAACATAATTCAACCAGATGTTCATAGACATTTGCTAGTCTTCTAGTGGCATAGCTATTCTTGCCTTTGGTCTTGATAATATATAAACGCTGAAGGAAGAAAATGGTAGATTCTAGAGTTTGAAGCTTTATGTCTCTGCTCTGTGCATTGGGATTTTGATGGGGATTGCATTAAATTTGTATATTGCTTTGGGTACTATGGCCATTTTAACTATGTTGATTCTTTCAATCCATGAACACAGAATATCTTTTCATTTCTTTGTGTTTTCTTCAATTTCTATTAATAATTTCTTATAGTTTTCCATGTACAGGTCCTTTACACCCTTAAGTTTATTCCTAGGTATTTTATTCTTATTTTTGCAATTGCAAAAGGATTTTTTTCATTTCTTTTTCTGAAATTTCATTGTTAGTATATAGGAATGTAATTAGTTTTTGTACATTTGTTTAGTATCCTGTAACTTTACTGTATTTGTTTATTGTTTCCAATAGTTTTTTGGTGAATTCTTTCATGTTTTTTATATAAAGAATAATGTCATCTGCATAAAATGACAATTTGATTTCTTCATTTCCCCATTTGGATGCCTTTTATTTCTTTAACTTGCCTCATTGCTCTGGCTAAGACTTCCAATACTATGTTGAATAACAGTGATGAGAGGAGGCATCCCTGTCTTTTTCCTGACTGTGCAAGGAAAAGCTTTCAGTTTTTTACCATTAAGTGTGATATTAGCTGAAGGTTTGTCATATATGGCCTTTATTGAAGTACTTTCCTTTTATATCCATTTTATTGTTTCACATAAATGAATGTTGTATAGTCAAATGCTTTTTCTGCATCTATTGATATGATTATATGATTTTTATCCTTTTCTTCTTTGTATATGTGATATATCACATGATATGCATATATTAAACCATCCTTGTGCTCCTAGAATGAACTGTATGTGATTGTGATGTATAATCTTTTTAATGTATAGTTGTATTCAATTTGCTAGTTTACTTTTTTTTTTTTTTTTTTTTGGAATACCCTGTAGATTTTTCATTCCTTTAAGATTGTCTGATGATCTGACATTTTAATAAAGGTCTTCACTAGAATTTATTTATGACAATTGGTTTCATTTTTATGCTCATTTAAAGCTCTTTTTTTCAAAGGGAAATACTTTGTATTATTTACTACTAGATTAATCATCTGTTGAAAGGAGAGTAACAAATATTTCCAGCAGGCTCTTGAGTCCTGTCAATGCTTGAAATGGGAAGCAGAGGAAAATATCTATTTTCTTCTGATACGCTTTAAGCCATGAAAATAAAAATTCAGATTTAACACACTTGATCTCATCTAACAATGTCTCCTTTGGCAAGAAGCCAGCCCTGTCCACTTCATTCCTTGGAGCGTAGTGATGGGTGACTGTGCTGACTAAATATTCCAGAAGTTAAAGCAGAGCTCTGAGAAGTTTACTTTCACTTCTGGGGCTTTGAACTAGACTTACTTTTTTTTTTTTTTTTTTTAGTATCACTTTACTTGTTAACCGTTGTTTTGAGAGAATCTGGTTGTAGGCTATATGCATTTGGAGTGTTGCTGTTGAATAAGGTGACTGCAACATTTAGCTGAAAATGAAGTAGGTGTGGTATGTCTTGTTCCTTGACTCCGTAACCTGATGCTGGGTAAAGACACATTTAATCGTGTTGAAGAAGCATTTACAGCTTGATAAGGTTTTTCTATTCAGAAGAAAAACATAAAGCAAGCACTGTAAGTAAACGAGCTACTGTTACTTTAAACGTCATTGCTATGACTGAAGAAAACCTTTTACGTTTGAACTTCTTCCCTACTGCTTATAGCATGATTTTAATTTCTAAGGGATTTTGACATCTCCTAGCTGATTTATAATGATCTATGTCTGGGACCAACAAACTACTACTGGCACCACCAAATCCAGCCTGTCACCTGGTTTTGTCAATATATTTTATTAGAATACAGATGTTCCCACTTATTGTCAGTAGCTGTACTTTTGTGCTACAAAAGAATGGATAGTAGTGACAGAGATTTCATGGCCTAGAAAGTCTAAAATATTTATTATCTTGCTTTTGCCAGAAAAAAACTCACTGACCCCTGATTGTGATGCTATTAGGACAGTTTCATCGGCCCATGATATTAGTTATCATTCATTCTTATGGATAATGCTGTAACAAGTTATATAATATACATTAAACCTTTAAAAATACATACAGGAAATAGAAATGGAGATAGAAAACTTAAATGTGCTTTGAGTAAAAAACAGTTAAAATATATAAGAATGTTTTTAAGATAAAGTCAAATTTGATTAAGACTAGATGAAATAAAGAATATATTGAGCAGAACAAATACAAAATATCATTATAAATACTAATCCATCAAATAACTTCTTTTTAAGCTTTCTTATGACATTGTTTACTATCAATTTCTCAGAAAAAATAAACTAATTAACATAGAGTTAATACTACCTGTGAGAATTGATATACCTCATCTATTTTAAGACAGAGAAATTGTACCAAGGTCAATTAAGATGATTTTTTTCCCTTTCTTAAGCTATAGCATTGCTATTTGTGTCATTTGTAATGCAGTTCCCAGTAATTAAAACAGCAGGTTACAGATGGATTACTTCACATGGACACACTTATTTTCTTGCCCTCAAGTTAGATGTACATTGTCTTATGTAGGCGCTGCCCATTGTCCCTGGGCAAACTCTCTTCGATTGTCCTTGGAGAAGGAAATTAACCTAAATAGATCTATTTTATGTGCCTCATATGTCATTGAAACAAACTATATTAGTGAGTGCCAGCTGAGTTGCTCCAAACAGGATGAACAATTCAATAATCTTATGCCTTTGATGTCAACTTGACATAAAGTTAAAAAGAGATTCTGTTATTCAAGAGAAGATTGTAAGAGTTTCTTTGAAGTGCATACTTATTTGTAAAGTAAACTTCTTTTTAAGTTGACTGAAAGAAACCATGTTCCTCTGAAAATTCTCTAGTTAGTGTACTCCATAGCAATATCTGCCTGAAGAGTGGGAGTTAGGAAAAATTTAGGAAAGAAAGAGAAAAGATTAGAAAGTTTCAAAACAATATGCTCGTTTGTGTTTGGAATGGGAAAGAATTTTTGGCAGGGCAGCCAGTGCCTATTTATTCATTTATTTGGGGTTATGTAGAATTTGTAGAAAGATCTTAACACAGATTGCACATGTCCCTTAGATGATCCAATATGTCTACTCCTTCGCATAACCAGAAAACCATTTTTAACCTACGCCATTGGATAAGATTTTTCAGTGAGTGAGGGAATATTGGATTTTAACTCTTATGGTTCTATGTGTAAAATGTGTAGTTTATATTACACATTAGTATGTTTGAGTTCTCACAGATGGTTAGCACTCTCCTATGTTCTTTTAGACCAGTCCCTACATTGAAAATTCTGGAAGGTTTAATCACCTGCTTTGGTTTTAGATATAAATTTCTTTCATAATTTACTGTTCTTAATAATCATAAAATAGCTTCTGCTATCCCGTTTACCTGTATTGCAACTTTTGTTCCTCACCATCTATCAAATTTCAGACCACGTTTAACCCCAGTCACATTTGCGAATACTGTTTTGATCACACAGCCTGACGGGATCTCTTTTTCCTCTGATTTTTCACAGCATGTGTTACCAACTCCACTCACAGGCTTTCTGTTATACTGTCCTGTATTGCCCTTACTTTTAATAAGTGTCTGTGTGTCCTATAGGACAGTATGCTCTTAGGCCAGTGACTGCATCTTATCCTTTTGTGCTCCCCTTTGTGATACCTTAAACATACTGGTTACTCATAAATGATGGAAAAGACATATTCATACAAGGTATATTTTGGATAGTCACCTTTGAAGATTAAGATCATGCACACATATTTTTCTTTAATAACAGTTCAAAAAATTAGGAGTTGACTAAATTGTTTCCATTATATGGGACTAGAAGAGTAATCTCTTTTTGCATCCTATTTGCATCTAGGAAAGATGGGGAAATATCCAGATCATATCTATGTAGCCCACATAGCAAAGGTTTAAAATCAGTTGTTTGCCCTAGGCCATACAACTGAGAAGTCATGGAACTAGGATAGAAAGACAGGTACCATCTGCTTCCAAACCAGGGCCTTTTCTTTTATCCCAGGTTGCCTTTTGTAAAAATGTGTTATCAACATTTAGCGATCTTATGTATCAAACTTCTTCAAAGAGAGTTTAGATGCGATATTTATATTCATAACTAGATAAAAAGTAAATTTGCAAATATTCTTCAAATTACCTTCAAAGAACTTTCTATATGTAGCCTTCAGAAATAGCATTTGCCATTTCACTGAAATTGTTAACTTTTTAAGGAGTATGGTGTTTCTAAATCATATTCAGTGTGTTCTCCATTTGACCACTGTATTCTTGCCTATTGTATTTTCACTTAACTTGCCATTCTCATATTTAGAAAAACAATTTTGCTTTAATGAATTTTATTTTAGAGTTGAAACTCAGTTCAATAGAACTCAGACTCTTGGAGGTGCAAGAGACCTTAAGGCAAAATGGAAACCAGCATTTTACTGATAAAGAAAAAGATGACTTTTAGTGAAGTGACATGATTTTAGTCTGTGGGAGGGACCCAGGTCTCCTAATTCTCAATTCATTGGATTCTCTGGTATACTGTGACTTAATGAGACAATCAGAGAGCAAGCAATTGTAAAGTTCATCTACACTTTTTTTTGGAGAGGGGTGTTAGTAACTTCCTCAAATAGAGCTATCATTTCTAAGTAATTATTTGAAATGCTATTTTTAATATAAAAGCCATGGAAAATTAAATGATGAAATATAATGCAGAAAAGTAGATAATACTATATACTTCAATGTAGACTTAAGGTTACCTCTCCAGCCTTACTTTTTACTCACTTTCCCCTTCTTCATTCTAGAAAAAGCCATACACTTCATCCTCCATGATTTAGCTCCTTGTGCATATTTTTCTGGAATTCCCTTCCATATCTTGACTTTCTAGAAAAGTTCTACTTATTCTTTCTTTTTCACATCTCAACCTATGCCACACCTTCCCTCGACCTTGGCAGAATTAATTTCCCACTTGGCTATGCTGCTGTAGTAAGTTGTGCTTTTATTATAGTACTTACTCTTACTTTATTGCCATTATTTCTTTGCTTATCCTTTCCTCTTTAGACAAAACTCCTCGAGGGCAAGATTTTGTCTTAAATCACCTTAGTAGCTCTCATGACAACGTAATGCTAAACATAGTGGGCAATGCAAACACATACTTCTTGAATGAATGAATTGCTTGCAAATCATGGCCTTTCAAAGGCAATGTCCCAAACAAAAAAAAGTAGGATCTGAAAATTGGAGCTATAGAGTGAGATCATATGACTCAATAATTATCAAAAAATGTGCTGTCGTTCTTACTAGTTGAATTTTGTCTAGTCACACAGTTTGAAGCTAATGCTTCATATTCAGTGGTCTGTGTTTTATGTTTCTTTTTTAGAAATAGAGATTTATATTTCTTCAATAATAGTTTCTTGCCTGGTTGTCATTAGGGATAACAACATTAATTTAGCCATCTGTTGATTCAAGAATAAGTCTTGGATTGCACCTTCTAATTTGATATAAGAGATTAAGTCAGTGACAAGCATAAGTTATAGACCTTCACATCACTTTAATTTTGATAGTTCTGAGGTCTAATATAGTAATTTTGATAGCTCTGAGGTCTAATATAGGACTACAAACCTATGTACGAAGGTTGTCCGGAAAGTATCCAGCCATTTAATATGAAAAATAGAGGCATTTATGGCTGAATATTTTCTGACAGCCCTCATGGAATAGATATATTATAAATAAATGTAACTGTGTATATTTATAGAATTAATTCAAATACAAATACTTTTCATAAAGTTATATTTTTTTTCTTTACTACCAATAAAAATGGAAGCAAGCCAAACTTCAGCTCTAGTATAGTAATTCAATAGATTATATTTGTTTATCGACACAAATGTATTCATCAGTATACCCCCAAACTTCAAGCATGATTGATTACACAGGGCTTCTAGAGATGGTGTCTTCTGGTCCATATAGTTACATAATACACAGCTGTTGATGATTAATCACTGTTTGTATTGCCTAGTGAGCTTATTCTGTACTCCTTAGAAAAACAAAAATGCAATGATTTCTTTTGTGTGTGAATGATCTGAGTAGCCAAATTTTGAACACATGTAATGCTGATTTATCAGTTTCTAGTTCATTAATGGGGAGCTCTTTCTTTCTCAGCAACGAAAATCAGTGAAACATCTGTAGGTATGTTTATATTGGGCTGGATAGACCTCATTTATATAACAAATTACAGTTGCATAATCTATGACTGAAGCAATGCTTAGGTGGTATAAATCAGCTACTTCCTCAGGGATTCCCAAATTGTACAGGAGGCAGGTGATGAAGTGTCCCAGAATCCAGGATTCTTTAAATGGAATTTCTAACAAATCTGCTTTTTTTTTTTTTTTTTGCCATTTCAGCAAGTACAAAAATGATTTACCATTTCAGTAGCCCTACTGGAGACCAGATTATCATGGAATGAACTTAGATTTAATTAGTCTCTTTATCTTTCTCGTACCTCATTGCCAAAGCCCAAGCTGTTATGCATTTGTGCATTCTCATATAGAGTAATTAGTTATCCTATCCTAATGTTTTAATTAATATACATGTGATATTTCTTTCCTTTTTTAATAATAAAGCATTTCTCTAACAAATCATCACTTTTATTCAAGTGAAATGCATACACTATATATAGCTAATTAAATGCTACTACAAAATGGACCATCTTCATTTTCAATTCATCTGAGTTATTGCTACATTTCTTTAGTAGAAATTTCATCCTCTGTTTTGGGATAACAACTTCCTGTGAATGTTTCTAAGACAAAAATACCTGCTGATAACTGACATGTGACCTAATGTCCCTAGTTTACCAGATTATAGTACCTAGAGGTTGTTCAGTTCTTTCCTTCTAGTTATTTCTATAAACTGTGAAGGCTTTTTCATGTAGAACATGAAATGTTACATTGCTTTCACTGAAATATTACATAAGTTAAGGGAAACTAGAGCCAAAGGACAAGTTCCCCAAAGAGCAGACCTGAGACACTGAGGTTTACATACAGGAGGTTTATTGGGGATTGCTCGTGGGAACAACTAGGAAAGGTGGGTGAAGCAATATTGAGCAAGGGCAGAAGGTGAGTTGTAATGCAGTTAAAACAGTAGCCTCAGGCAACCCTACAGGAAGCTCTTGATCTGCTATGGCCCTTCAAAGTTTTTGTATCTTGAGGCAAGGAGCCAGGCTTTTATCCTTCTGTATCACCAGTCATTGAATACAGGCCACCATCAAAGACGAGCTTAACCTCGGGTCAGACTGCTGTCTTTGGTTGAGGCCAATTCCAGGAGAAAGACCAATCAGAGAGCTGTGGACCATGAACATTCACTGCAATGGAAGAAATGAGTGTTTCAGTCCTGAGGAAGAGTTTTGAGCAGTATGCCACAGTATCCACTCTAAAGAGATGCCTGACTCTTGGTACAACATTTGTAATGCCCATGTGAGTGATGATTAACTAGTATGTTGTATAGAGCATTAAAACCACATAAGTAAACTATGGCTTGTATGTGGTGGATAGCATCCAAATTATCCTATAGCATAATTATATTTATCTTTAGATAACTATAGAAATGCCAGCCTTGAATTTCCCACTGAGACCCTAGGGAAGTTAAGTCAAGATTATGATTAGCTTTAATGAGAATAATTTGTACAGAACCCATGTTTTAGTGAAAGAATAAAACATCTCTACATGTTAAGCTTTGAACAACCCTTTATTTCATCCTTTAAATGAATATAAGGTGTTTCGTTTTCAGTGCTTTTATCAAAATGACCCTGAAGACTTTTTTATACTATTGTTGATTTATTCCCAATGGATTTTAAACTATATAGGTACCATATTTGGATATTTTAAAAATATTTATATTAATCTGGGTTAAAATTATATGTAAAAGAATGGGCTAAATTCTAAGGGTCAAATGGATTTCTTTTGAAGCTGTGTTAAGAAAAAGGGGAGGATAATAGTTGAATGATAGAAATTTTGAGGTTTATTGGCACAATTGCTCAAATGGCAAAAATAAATCCAGATGTGTGGTGAGTATAAAAGAGTGGCAAAGTGGCAAAATTAAATCACATAAAATTCACTAGTTGAATGAACTAGTTAAATTTGCATTTAACACTAAGGAATCAACTGATGTCAGGCATGAGTGTTGGTGACAGATGACATAGTTATGTAGTCTCATTTCAGTAAATTAACAAATAATTAATAGAGATACTCATGGGACTGTGCAATTGTTTGAATCAAAATATTTGGAATTGTTTCTTAAACTTCAAGATTTATGAAATATGATTATGGTTAATTCTTTACATAAATTGCACTAAATAATTAGCATATTTCAGTAATTTCAAATGCCAGTAATGTTTTAACTGTACAATTAACTTATCGTTATGGTTTGTTTGCATAATAAAACAATCCAACTGATCTTAGTGTATACTAAATTGTTTCTTAGTCCATCAAAATGATGACCCTGATAAAACAGACTTCTATAAAGTTAACATCAATTTGATTTAGTAACAGACCCAGCTAAATAAGATATTGGATAAAGAGAAATGACAAAATAATCATACTCATCTTAAAGTTTTGATCAGTGGATATGGCCCTCATATAATTCTGTACTAACTTGACTAAGTTAATTTATTCTTTAAGTTCAGGAAATAAAGTTCTATTTCCTGTTGTCTTAGAGAAAAATGATTCCTAGGCTATATATTATAACCTTATATTAAAGTTAGGAATCATGTAGCTATGTACATTAATAATAATACATTCCTATGAGAAAATATGAATGACTGAGAGAAAAAGAAAAATATTTAAAACCTATGTGGGATAAGTTTTGAGAAATTTAGTTGATAAAGACATCAAAAGATATGTTCCTATTGCTCCACCCATAAAACACAGAAAAGTTTAATAAACGATAAGAACATTAAAACAATTAAACTCAAAAATACTAAGTGGCAGAAACATTGAGGGTACTTACACTTGAAATTATAGACAAACTGTTCCAGCCTATGGAGATACTGAAAGCCATTTGCTGTTAAGCGATGATTGGTATTTAAATGTCCATGAGCACTGATTATTGTCAGGGCCACAAGCTGAAAACTTTGAATCCTCTATAAAGAAAAGTGTGCAAAAATTAAATGCAAAAAGTCTAGAAATCCTGAGTGCTTACAAGAAAATAAAGACTCCCTATAGATTAAATAATCTACAACTGAAGAAAACACAGATTTGAGGAAGTCATCCAGAAGAAAGGAATTATATTATATTATCCATCATTCATCAATTCAAACTCATACAAGAGAGATTTGAGAAGAGACACTATTCTGAGAAATGCTAAAAAAATGTTTCAGATTTTAAGAAACATACGAATTTTCAGATTGGAAGAAAACCTATCAGGTCTCTATAGCAATTCACACTCTTCTGAAACTATAGGATGTCAAAGATAATAAAGTTGTGAAGATACTGGAGAGAAATGATGGATTATTGACAAAAAACCATAATTGGACGGATATCACATTTCTCTTTAGGAGCAATAGATGCATGAAGACAAGTAGAATTGTATGCCTGAAACCTATGTAATTCTTGCTAACAGATGTCACCCCCAAAATTCTAACAATAAAAATGAATTTAAAAAAAGAAAGAAAGAATATTTTCATTCTTATTAATCAATATCACCCCAATAAATCTAACAATAAAAAAATTAAAAATAGTATTTTCAGTTGGCTAGGGAATAAAGCTTTAGACATAACTAAACTATTATTCAACAGTAAGATTAAAGATGTAGATATTCATAAACATAAAAGTTAAAACGTTGCCCATAGATCCTCACTGAAAGACATACTAAAGGACGTACTTTGGTAAACAGAAAATTGAATAAATAAGAAAAGTTTGGAGTTTGAGAAGAAATAGTGAATAAAATGATTGACCATAACAAACAAATATACTAAAATTACTAAGATTTCTAATAATAAGTACTTTCAGATAGTTTAAAAACAAGAACTGAATAATAATTAAAATAACTAAAGAATAGTACCTGAAGGAAATATAATTTGTAACATATCCTTGAATCTTTTCAAAGAAGATAGTGATATTAATTTTAGACTGTATTAAGTAGAAATAACATTAAATGTGTAAGCTAAAATTTTAAAAGAAATGGAACTTTTCAACAATTGAGAGACAATGTTTAATTTCCAAATCAGGAAGAAAAATTTTATCAAATCAACAGATTGCAGGAAAAGAAAAAAACAAGCTACTAAGAAAAAGATAGGAAATTAAAAAAAAAAACAGAATAACTTGTAGAAATAAATCCAAATATATTAGTAATCAGAATAAATGTAATAAATTAATCATCCTATTAGAAGACTGAGATTTGATTTTAAAGTAAGTAAACAAATAGCTGTATTCTTTTGTCCAATGATAAGGCCTTTCAAAAGAAAGTTTAAAAATTAAATAATAATAAAAGGTATTCCATGTGCATATTAACCAAAGAAGGGAAGGAATAGTTTTACGTGAAATATATGAAATTATTTTTACTTTTTCTTTTTCAATGCAGATACCTTTTATTTATTTATTTTTCTAATTACTCTGAGTGATAATAAAACATACCTAAATAATTGTTGTTACAGCTTATATTTATTTAACAATGTCAAGTTCAAAAAGCAGTTTCCTAAGAGTCATTGTGGTATTTAGTGAACATCTATTACATCCCAGACCTTATGGAGAAAGCAAAATTACATGTTAGTCCCTATTTTAAAGAGCTCAATCTCCCCAGAGATGGAGGAATATTTTTTTTTTTTAAATCTACAAATTGGAAGAGAAAGAGGACTAAGACAGAAACTTGAAAATTAAAAAAATTTCAGAGGTCTTTGAAAGAACCGTTTGAGTTTTGTTGAGAAGAGAGGTAAATAGTGTAGTGGTTTAGAAAAAGGAAACAAGTGGTTGCAAATGATTTTTAAGGAAAATTTCCACATTTTAATTATATAAAAATGATTTAACACCAGGAATTTTAATTTATTTCATGGAAAAGAGAGATAAAACATGACTGTATTAGTACCTGTAGAAGTTTTATACAACACATTTCAGAAACCAACAGCGAATATATATGACGAAATATAAAAACATTCTCATTAAAAGTAAGAACAAGGCAATAATTCTGTTGGCCATTATGTATATTCAATATTGTTTTGGTGGTTCTAGGTAATGAGCTAAAACACTGGGTGAAATAATGTAGTAAATATTTTATTTTCAGATGATATAAATGAATACTTAAGAAAATCAAGAAATCAACTAATTATCTATTTGAACTAAAAAGAAATTTTATAAAGATGACTGGCTACCAAAACATCAAGAGTTAACAGATGTCACTCCAATAAGTCTAACAATAAAAATGAATTAAAAAAAACAAAAACAAAACAAAAAAAAAACATCAAGAGTTTTCCTTTTATACTAGTGTAACAGAATGTTTAAGTTGGAAGCTTTAACTAAACTCTGAGTTACAGTGTGCTATGAGTCAGACTAACAAGCTGAAATTTCCAAGAAGGTGTCTGTGAACCTGCTGGATGAGTCATGTACAGCAAGGATCTAAAATACTCTAATTGCTGAAGATTCTGCTGGGTTTGGTGAGAGCTAGTTTGGAAAAACACCGTGCTCTAGTCATATCTCCCATCCAAGGGAGAGGAAGGGGAATAATTGACCCCTTCCTCAGATCTGGCGAGAAGGCTTCACCAGGAAGGTTTGAAGAGTTGATGTGTGTTTCCTGCAGTCCAGAGGCATCTTGGATTCGTTTGTAATTCATGTCTATGAAACTTGAAATAAAAAGATTGTGTCTGATAAAAAGTAATAAAATCTTACCATCTGTGACAACATGGATGAACCTAGACCTAGAGGGTTTTATGCAAAGTGAAATAAGTCAGACTGAGGAAGACAAATACGAACATGATCTCACGTATATGTCGACTCTAAAGAGCAAAATAAACAAACAAAACAGAAACAGACTCACAGACACCCAGAACAAACTGCTACTTCCCAGACGGAAGGGGATTAGGGGATTGAGTTGAAAAAGTTGAAGGGATTAAGAAGCACAAACCGGCAGTTACAAAACAATCACTGGGGTGTCAAGTACAACAGAGAATATGGTGAATACTGTTGCAACAACTATGAATTGTGCCAGGGGATCACTGTACAAATGTCTAACTACTACATTGTATAACTGAAACTAATATAAAATAATACTGAATGTCAACTGTAACTGAGAAAAAAAATATTGTGGCTGGCAGTTTTGCATGCCTAGGTGATTAAGTTTCTTCTGGCAAGATGTAGTGAAAGCAGATGTTCTGTCCTTCTTTTCTCTTCCTCTTTCCTGTTGCTAATTGGCATTGGAATAATTATCTTTAAGCTTGAGATGACCTTGGCATTGGAGAAGCTAGAAGGAGTCTAATAATTCAGAGCCACTATTCCTGCCTTACACTACCTACCAATGAATTCTATTATTTGAAAAAGGATGAAACTATCTTATTTAAACTATTGTTATTTTGAGACTTTTATTAGCAACTGAAACTTAATCCTGTCATTTAATTTTTTTTCTTATTTAATCATCACAACTTGAAAGATTTAGGGATGAGGAATAATAAGTTTACAGCTAATAAGAGGAGGTTATGAAAAACTGAGATAGTTGTGGGAAAACACGAGTGAAACAAATCTCAAGAGGGAAAAAACATAAAGATTGTGTAACAGGATTGAAATATTTTCAAGTGCTTGCTGATAATTTATGCCCACAATTCTTATTTTGCCTAATGGTTACACCTCATTCAGACAAGTCAGCCTTAAAGAGTCATTGCCCTGAGGAATTAGGAGCCAGAGAACAAATATCTAACATTCTTAACTTTTAAGTTCAAAAGCCCCTCATGCAAATTTCAGATAAGAAAATGTCATTTCACCTCTTCTCTGGGAAGATGATCTGAGGAAGAGAAGAGAGGCAAATGTAAGGAGAAAGGTTTCTCAGAAGAGGCTGATATATTCCCTAGCTAAGCTCCATGGTGGGGGGAGGGGGATTGTGTGAAGGTGGATAATAGAATTCTTCAGTTAAGTTAATGATTCAGGCATCAATGGAGCTATTTCCTATCTGTAACCATGAGAATTCCCTAGGCCTATGAGGATCAGATTAAAAGAGGGATGACTGATTGAATGTGGAGGACAGAAATACTTCGGCAATTCTATTGGGTTTCCTGCACCTTCAGAGGTGCATGGAAAAATTGAATAATTTCCACATGTTTCTCAAGTAGACTAAGTAGAGAGAGAGAGAGAGAGAGAGAATTTGGATATTAAAGGAGTCTAGAGTTTATGAAAAGCAGCTACCATAGGGGACAGTTTTGTGTAATAACTTCGGAAGGATAAGCATAATTTAGGACCAGAGATAACTGTACATTTCAGTCATGATCAAGTAGGTAGAAGCCATGACCAGTGACCAGACAGCCCCCTCACAAATAAGTAAACTAACTTTTTTGGGTCACAGAATGTGTACATGCCATGAATTTTGAGAATCTGTAAAATTTTTATATTTAAAAATCCTCAATGACCTGAGGATTTCATACCAGCATTTGTGAAAGAACCAATACAGAAAAAGGCTATTTGAAAATGCAAGCATAAAGGGCAATTACAGAGCAAATTTCAGAGAAAATGGGAGAGATTATGAATATTTGGGAAGGGGGCTATATATAGCCTTGACCAGAAGGGGGATACATTTTTTTTCACAAACAAGACCAAAATTCAAAAAGATCTTTTTAAATTGAGAATTTAGATCATGTAAACTTCACCATTTCAATAAGGAATAAAACTCATTTTGATATAGTAAAAGAAGGGTAATGATTTGGGAAAGTTGATTTTTTTTTTTCCTATGAGTTTCTCAACATTCCTGCTATTAGCACTAGGTTGATGGCATTTAGAACCATTTTACAGGAGCAAAATTTAAGTCTGGGACAATTATGTTCTGTTTAAAATACAGTAACACTTACTAAGCATGAATTGTACCAAAAAACAGAAGATATTAGTTTCACTTCCTACTTAAATTTCAATAGCTTTCATTTTGATTTTTTTATATTGTTAAATTTATTGGGGTGACATTGCTTAGTAAAAATGACATAAGTCCCAGGTGTACAATTTTACAATACATCATCTATGTCCTGTGTTATGTGTCCGTCACCCAGTCAGTTCTCTTTCTATCACCATACGAGACCCTGTCCCTTCTTCCCCACCCACCTCCCCCAGTACACTCAGATGTTTTTGTTTGTTCTAAGAGTCAGTGTAACCCATTTGTTGCACTTGTCCTTAAGATCATCACAATACAATTTCTGTTTTCTTTTCCATTGCTTAGAGGTTGGTTCCAATATTGTTCAGATGTATTCTAAGAAAAAATATTTTGTGGCATATTTTTATCATATTTTGTGGCAGAAGTAATCAACTAAATATATTATTTGCTAAATAAATAATTTCCCATATAGTATATTTACTTCAAGGAAAAATTTTCCTTAAACTCCAAACTTAAACTGATTGGAAATCCATGAAATAAAGTGTTTTTTTTTTTTTTAATTTTCTCAGAGGTGATCAAGAGAGTTGATCCTGTATAATCAAACCTTTAAGGGCTGCTATGTCATTTTTTTTTTTTTACATAACCAATCTCTTTTACTTTTGTAGAACTAAAGCAGGGATTCCAAATTGGATATAAAGATTCAGACAAGGCTGGATGGTTGGTGGGATGTAGTTGGAAGTCTAACAATATCCAAATAAGGCTATAAAATCCTGTCCAACACTGAGAACCCATTGCATTGTGCCTGGCTCTTAGACGTTGCTCTATAAATATTTGTTGTATCTACAGGTTAGTGGAAGTATGGATGGATGTATGGGAAACAGAAAGAGGGAAAACATCATGAATAACAGAGCAGAATAAAAATGACTAAGGAACATATTTCTGGATTATCAGGGGTAGATCGCCCTAGTGAGCAGAGGATCTTTCCCTGCTATTTGTTTCCTGTTCTGATTGATTGCATGGCATTCATGTCCAAATCTAGAGGATATCAGGGGAGCTGAGAGTGATGACCATTAACGTGGTTTCATTAAACCTCAGTAAGGCTTGAAACACAGTAGCTGTGCTTGGAGACCTTGTCAATGAAGCTCTGTCCCCCACATTATGACTAAACTCAGGGAACATTTGAGACTATCTCTGCAGCAGTGAGTTTATTCTTCACCACTTTTAACCTACCTTCTGGGACTGGAAGAAGTAATTGAGGGACATTTGACATGTGGCTAAGGCCTGCACTGACACGTGATGGAAGTAATAGCCAATATCATTTGAATTTTTGTGCTAATGTTCTTAATTACAGAGCCAGGATCAGGGCCCTGCACTGCAAGCCCTGAAAATAAGTGCCTCCCTAACTTTTGTACCTCAGGTACTTATTTCATCCTTGTCCAGGCCCTGCTAAATTAATACCTATTAGCTGGTAACTAGAGAATATCAGGTTAAAAACTATATCTCATTGTCATCCATTTCCATGGATGAAGCTTCTTAAAAAGCAAATATGCAAAATGGCAAAGCTAACAATACTGACTTCAGATAGCTGCCTTTAGTGGAAAATGACTTCATAAATGTGAATTCTACCTCCCCGAACAAATGCTAGATATTACAACTTTTACCCGATTCACTTACCTTATACATTGATTGAGGTCCTTTGCTGGGATTAATTGGACAAAGATGATTAGAATACAATTGTTGTCCTTGGGAGCCTAACATTTATTTATTATAGTAAGATTTCTTCCCGCTAGCACTGGTAATAAATACACAATCACCAGTCTTAATTACTTCATATTATGGCTAACAGAAAATTTTTAAGAAAGTTTTAAAACCATTTGAAAATTAGAAAAGCTTTCAAATGGTATGTGAAGTATACCACGTTGACAGGCAAACCTGTGGGCTTTGAAGCAACACACAGAAAAGGTACAGTTTCATTTCTACAGAGCCTTGCAGATAAGGAGCTTAGCTGCTGGCCCTCGGAAGCTGACACCCAATGAGAGCAATCATCGAAGCTGATCCTCTTACAACTGTACTAGAAGTTACTGAAGAACTCAACATCAACCATTCTATGGTTATTCGGCATTTGAAGCAAATTGGGAAAGGTGAAAAATCTCAGTAAGTGGTTGCCTAATGAGCTGACCAGAAGTAGAAAAAAATGTCAATTTGAAGTGTCATCTTCTCTTATTCTACACAACAACAATGGACCATTTCTCAGTTGGATTGTGACGTGTGATGAAAAGTGGATTTTAAATGACAATGGGCGATGACCAGCTCAGTGGTGGGACTGAGAAGAAGCTCCAAAGCACTTCCCAAAGCCAAACTTGCACCAAAAAAAGACATGGTCATTGTTTGGTGGTCTACTGCTGGTCTGGGCCACCACAGCTTTCTGAATTGCTGTGTAAACATTACATGTGAGAAGTATGCTCAGCGAATTGATGAGATACACCAAAAACTGCAACTGGCATTGGTCAGTGGGCCCAATTCTCCTCCACGCCGCCGCCCAACTGCGTGTTGCACAACCAACATTTCACAAGTTAAACAAATTGGGCTATGATGTTTCTCCCGTGTCCACTATATTCACCTGGCCTCTTGTCAACCACTAACACATCTTCAAGCATTTCAACACCTTTTTGCAGGGAAAAGGCTTCCACAACCAGCAGGATACAGAAAATGCTTTCCAAGAGTTCACTGAATCCTGAAGCATGGATTTTTATGCTACAGGAATAAAGAAACTTTTTTCTCATGGACAAATTGATTGTTGATTATAATGGTTCCTATTTTGATCAATAAAGATGTGTTTGAGCCTAGTTATAATGGTTTAAAATTCAGGTTCTGAAACTGCAATTACTTTTGCACCAACCTAATAAATCTATGTGAAATGAACAATTCTGGATTAAATTTAGGAACTGAGAAATGATTCTCAAGTAACAGAAGGTACCATTGAGTTTGATTTTTCTGTTTATATCATTGTGGTCTAAATGGGTATCTCTTTTACAGTAACCCTTAACATAGAATATACAGTTATCACAAACATACATTACATATAAAGTATTATTTTATTAATAAAAATATGAAAAAATCTAGTTAACTTATAGTGTCTATATCTAGAAACTTTAACAAGCTAAAGAAATACTTTTTTATTTGAAGTAAAATAAAGGAAAAAGGGCATATGTCATAAGTGTAAATCTCAATGGATTTTTCACAAGGTGCACATACTAGTATAAAACTAAAGTATTGCCTAAAGAAATAAACCATTTCTAATAACTCAGAAGCCTCTCTGATGGTCCCTTCGGTCACCCTCCCTCTTACTCTGCACACCATACAACTACTATTCTGACTTGTATCACCAGGGATTAGATTTGCCTATTTTCGAATTTATAAAATTGGAATAATAAAGCATAAAACCTATATTGGCTTTTTGTTTGTTCAATATTATATTTGTGAGGTCCATTCATGTTGTCTCTAGCTGTAAATCATTCTCCTTGCTGCAAGATATTTCATCACTTACTGATCTATCCCACTACTAGTGGACATTTGGGTTGAGAAACATTATTATATATTCTTCCTTTGTACTTCCACCTAATGCTAAGACTGAGCTGTTGGCATAAGTTTTGGGGATGGAGAGGACTCCTTAAAAGAACTTAACTGCAAATATACTGATAAAAGTTAATACCTGTCTTTGTTCAACTTCAGTTTTATATAAGTTGTCTTACTTATTAATTTTCTAAAATTGTAGATGTTCTTAAAATACTTCAGAGTCAGAAGAGTTTCTTACTACCTATTCCACTTGGAGATGTCAAAAGGCCTCTGTAAATTCACATATTTGATAGAACTTTCCCACCTACGACCAAGATGAATCTATATGTCCCTAGTAATGTTACCAATAACTTTGGACTAAAAGTTGGGCTAATGGTGAAAACCATCTGAGAAAAACTATTGCTCTAGGAAAACTCCTTAATACAGTGTTCCACTTTTTTTACATACACTATAGCCATTTTTACATTACATTATAGTCAATGCTCAGCAAAAGTTTGGTGATTTAAATTGAATTTGGTTATTTCAACAAAGGAACATTAAAACTGTTATATAGAATGCATTAATTCAATTAATAAGTTTAAAACATCCCCAGTCCTATAGAAAATAAACAATAATATCCAGCATACAAATGTCCCATTTCCTATTGATCTAAAACCTGTACTTCTTAATTTCTTATGTAAAAAAAAAAATTGAAAATGTAGTAAAACCTGTGGACCTTCTCAGAATAATTCTTAATAGACCATATTTTCCCATATCATTTTGGTGGCTCCACCCAGGATTCTGGGAGGTTTCTGTGGACATCATATTAAGAAACTTTCTTCTAAATATGTTTGACATCAAACATTTACTGTGTGACTCTCTATGCCAGGCCATGTGCTATTTGTCATACTGTAGCATACATTCTCAGTGAGGGCAATATCACCCCAAGGGGGGAAAATTTGTTCTAGGGAGGTGAAAAAAATGTTTACTATTTTTATATAAAATGCACAGATATACATTCAGTACATTAACTGATACACAGAATATCTGTGATATTAAAAGGCGGGCGAGGCAATTAGAAACAGAAAAAAATGTTTAAAATGTCTCTTTAAGGAGGTGATGGAATTCCATTGAAAATGGGGAGGGCTGAAGGACAAACAGCAGGCAAGAGAGGTTTGACTTGAAGTCTTTTAGGTAACGTGTACACTGTAACTCCCCCTAGTTTCAATTAAACATCTCCTTTCAAACATCTCTGAATATATGGTATTAAGTCAAAATGTGATGGCAAGAATACTTAATTCCAGGAGACATAACTGGCTGTTTCCTATGGTATATTTTATTGTCACATGATAATATTTTATTATCACATACGGGTTACAATAATATGAATGTTGAAAGTCATTTGCTCTTCAAAGCTCAATTTTAGTAATTTTTCGTGTATTTAAAAATATCTGAAGATAGTTTTACATACTTCAATGGTTCTGACACACTGTAGATGTAATTGCTCTAATTTCTCTAATGATTTGTCTTGGAAAGTTACAAGTTATATATAATCTTTTAGTGTTGTACTTAGCAATGATATAATTTCCAAAGAAATTATTATTCTTTGGAATAGAAAATATCATCGCAGTATAATTTTTAGTAAATTTATGCTTTTAAAGCTTACAAGAAGATATATTCAAAGTGGAAAGTTTGGGGCCCATTTTTAAAATAATCAATAAGTGATTTTAAACTAATTGCTCTGCTCCTACAAAACAGTCCTGCTGGGCTGATTGATAATTAGGTATAAAGAAAATGTCATTTACTACTCAGTGGCATATTTCCTTCGGTATTTTCTTGTCACTTATATTCTTCACCTACCTACCCATTTGATGCAATTATAATTGAGTTTCACTCTCTACAAAGAGGCAAAAAGCAAATACCTAGGCAAACACCATGGCATTTTAAAAATAAATTTTGGATGTTATCAATAAAATAAATATATCAATTCTCTCTTCTCTTTTGAATCTAATACAGGGTGTAGTCCATCCAAATAATAATTTTGCCAAAAAAAAAAAAAGAAGAGTGGCAAAATCAAAATAAACAGAACCTAACAAAGCAACAAAAACAAAACAAAACAAAAATGGAACCAAACCCTTGTGTTATAACAAAAAGTATCATAATGTGAATCAACTTTCTTAAAACATTGTATAATTTTGTTATGGACAGGAGAACCTGCCCCCAAGTATATGAGATTAAGTACAGTTGTTCTATTGTTTTTTAGTTGGAAAGCTAGGGTTTTTTAATGTTTTACTGAGTGTTATGGGCTAAATTGACCCCCCACCCCCACCCCCACACACACATTATATGTTTGAAGTCCTTAACCCTAGTACCTTAGAATGTGACAGCATTTGGGGACAGGGTCTTCATAAAGTGGTAATTAAGTTAAAGGGAGGTCATTAGATTGGGGTCTAATTCAATATGACTGAGTGTCTTTTTAAGAAGAGGAATTTTGGACACGGACACATACAGAGGGAAAATGATGTGGAGATACAGAGAGAAGATTGCCATCTATAAGTCACATGCAGAGGCCTCTGACAAAAAAACAACCCTGCTGACCCCTGTTCTTGCACTTCTAGCCTCCAGAACTGAGAAAATAAATTTCTGTTGTTTAAGCCATCCAGTCTGTGGTACTTCACAATAGCAGCCCTAGCAAACTAATCATTGGGTTAATACCTTTAAAAAAAGTATCTATAAAAATTTGATATATTATTTTCCATGCTTTATATGATTTTCTGTCCTTTGCCATCTCTGTGCTAGATAGTCGTCTCTTAGCTAACATGCTTAGGTAGCAACAGATAGAATTCTCTTATGGAATGGAAAAGATTTCCTTTAAGAAGAGAGAAATTAAACGATAGAGTTAGAAAGATACAGGCTCCTTCCTATATGCATCTTACTCATTTCTTTCACTTGTAAAAAGGTTAATTATGCTTCTTTTAGCTTCATGATGATACTTGCTGCCACAGTAAGTGTAGAGTTATTGAACTAAATAGTCTGTAAAACTAAAATAATACATGTAAAGCATCTAGCAAAGTATCTAGATAGAATAGCAATAATAAATGTTGGCCTTCGTTCCAACTTAGTTCTCTGTTTTTGTTTGTTGTTTTTTAAGAAATGCCATACAAATAAGAAATAATCAGAGGTTTAAATTTGGTAGATATATCACTATAACTAATAATACTTGTAGTGATAAATCATTTGTTTATTCAAAGTTAATTTGTCTATATACAGGGAATCTGTTGAAAATTTTTCCTTGTGTGACTGAGGGTGAGCATTATTCATGTATGGCTCATGTGTAAGTTACAGTGAAGTTAGAATAGTGAGGGACATAGTTTGATTTTATATTTCTGAAGTTAAGATAAACAATGGTTTTATAATATAGTTACAGCAAGCTGAAAACTTTATTGAGCTTCCAACTCTGGCTACCATTATCAACTTTAAATAGTCATATAGGACATACTCATTTTAGGTATCTATGTAGATACCCAAAGCTGTTGGGGTCAGCTTTTTACATGGGTTTTATGAAGATGTTGGAATAATGTTGAATGATTAAACTTAAAAAGATACTATTTTTATCAAAAATTACATAGAAAATAATAAAAAATATTGCACTGTAAGTATTTATAGATGGCAAACTATATAGATGATCTAGTGAATTGAAAACAATTACATAATATCCTGTCTGTCCTGCTCATGGCTCTCCCTCAAATTCCAGTACAATGCCAAGTGTGCATTAGGTGTATACTTACTACATGGATGGATAGATACCTGGATGGATAACTAGATGGATGGATAGATAGTGAATAAATGAAAGCATGAATGAATGACTTTATTAAAAAAATTCAGATATAGTCTCAGTTGTTTTATTTAGTATGTAAAAAGTGATCTAGTATGGTGGTTAAGAAAGAAGTTTTGTTTTACAGTGGAAACTCAGTATTTGTCATTAATTGGTTCCAGGAGGCATGACAAGTACAAAAAATGACAAGTACCAAACAGACTTTTCCCATAAGGAATAATGTAAATAAATTTAATGCCTTTCCAAACCAAAAATACACAAAATGACCACAGAAGCGAAGATAAGACCACAAGAAGATGTACACAGGCGAGAGCTACCACGTGACTAACGTGTGACCCCTTGCTTTGGCTGGAAAGGGTAGTGAGTCACGAAGCAGTCAACACCAAGTTCTAGCTTGTGAGTTCAGTATCAAACAAACGATAAGTACTGGGGCAAAAATTTTGTGTCACAATGCACTGAGTACCACATTGGGCAAATTTCAAAGCAGTTGAATACCAAAGTGTGACTGTCTTACTGAATCGTGCCAGTTACTAGGGAGAGTACACTTATCCCTTGGTGAAGGAGAGTCCTCTTCTTCCTGAAATGCTGCCCAAAGCGATCCCTGCCTTGCGCGCTGTTACATGTCCTGGGAAACACCATTAAATATCTTTCTAGCAGCAGCTCTTCACAGGCATTTCTGTATTAATCACTTCGTGTCCACTATGGTGTTGGGCTACATCTTTTTTTTCACCTTTGGATTCATTGGCTGATTTGAGGAGACATGTTTGTATTTATATTTATTCTCTTTCCACAGACTTGTCTTTAATTGAAGTAGTGGATGCCTCTTTCCAGTTGACTTGGAATAAACCAACCTAGGGTTAGCTTCTAAAGTAATTTTCTTACTTAAATATATAGGATTTTTAAACTTCCAATGTAGTGGTTACTAAACTACAAAAAAGGAATTGCTAAGAAACCTAAAAATATGGATTATTGATGCACTTTATCCATTGATGTTTACATATGCAGTTACTAGTTCTAACATGTATTTTTGTTACTGCATTCATAACTTTTTTGGACTAAATTGTAAAAATATGTTATTTGTGTAGATACTTTACATGCTAGTAGTTTCTTTTCTTATTACATTTTGTATGTGCAGTTTTAGTTCCTAGATATCTTGATGAACAGAATAATGGAAGCAATTGGATGTTTGAATTTTTTTAAGAAGTTTAATTATAGTGATATTGAACTTGCTTTCACAGCCATAAAGCCCATCTATTTTATTGACTAGTTGTCTTAAATTATCCACAGCTTCTGGTATAAGGCTTATTGTTTGCACTTTTCCTCTTTTTCCTTCCTTTTTCTCCTATCCTGTCTCATTTCAGAGAAGATTTAAAAATAGCCTAAAATATCACACATAAATCAAATACATGAAGAATACATTTTAGCCAAGTGCCTGAGAAAATATAAATTAGAATGGAAAATTAGGAATGCAGACATACTACAAAATTCTAGAAGCTTACTCAACTTGAGAAATATATTTAGCTCTGGGATTGCTAGTGCTTAAGGTTACAAGGACAACACAATCACTAATATAAATTTTGTACTTTCTGAGGAAATACACCATATTCTCAATGAAAATAATTTTTCCAGGCATTTATTTTTCACATGAAATTTTTATAGAAGTCATCAAATGATGTAGATTACATAGAAATGAACTCCATAACAGATTTTATTACAGCTAATAATTAACTTCAGATAAAGGACCTACTATGAGTGATCTTTGTAGAGAAATAGGTTTTCATCCAGCTGCATCTTTAAATTCTTAGTTATTACTCTTGAAATACATAGCAATGAGTTCCAGGCAGTTCCAATTACAACTATCTTTGATCTTTGTACAGTTTTTTTTCCTATAACAAGGAAAATATTATCTCTATTTTTCATTTCCATGGCCAAAAAATGTATTTTGAGGGCCATTTTGAAACATCTATCTCCATTTCTGCAAAAGAAAAGTCTAAAATTGTTAAGTATTTTAGAAATACAGAAGTGTGTTATGGAAGATTTCCTCATTACTAACCCACAGATACTTTTCTTAATGCCATTTATGGTAAGGTATTAACCAAATGAAATTTGAATTCTCTCTCTAGAGTAAATGAAACCATCTATTGTTGGAACATTTGAGAACCCTTTACCAAACAGAGGAAATAATATGTATCATAATCTGAAGATATTTTTTTTGGTCAGGTGTCTCTCCGGTACTTGGAATGCAATACGGTTTTACAAAATAAATTCTTATTCTTTTCATTCTACATCAATGCACTTCACTAATCTTCTCATAAATCTGGCAGTTCTGCCTTCCAGTTAAACACATAGAGAGGTGAGGGACTCTCATTCTTGTAATTCTTTATTGAAACCATGGTCCAATCCTACTGCTGCTTTCTGTATATCACCTACTGAGTGTGTGCTTTCTACTCCAGCCACTTCAAAGCTTTGTGCAAATAATGAGTTTGAGACTGGACAATAGCAACATGTTTTACTGGGAAATTTCAATCTTCAATCATCCCATCTCCCACATTAATCCAGTCTTCAGGAAAGGTTAGAGAAATACATCAATGCTGATTGATGATGACATGAAACAGTGACAAGGTGCGGAGGGGAGATGCAAGAGAATTCCTAATGATAAAAATAATCATCCTCACAATGTGATATTTCTTTAACCAAATATCTTTAAGAAAATATCTAATGAGCAGCTACTATGTGCCAGGTACTATTCTAAGTTATATGTATTTAACTAAGTTACTCAAACTTCAAAATTGTGGAATCAGCAGTGAAAGTAAGTATCATTTTACACTGTGAAATGGTACATTGTGCAGAGAAATCTATAAACATTAATATGGATGGAGGTTGGAGAGTGTATTTAAGTGAGATAAAGGGAAATAATAGGAAAGGTAATTTCAATGTGGCAAAAACTCATGGCCATCACATTAGAGGAAATCAGTTGGTGATTATATGATCACAAAATTTATAAACTGTGGAAACTTGAACAATCTGTTCATCTTCTGGAAGTCTGTTCTACATAAGCAAAACAATTGAAAAATTTTTGCTTAGTCTTACTGACGTTTTCATGCCCTGGAGGGGAAAAGAAGTGATTATAGGAACTAATATTTTTGGCCTAATTTTGAGCAGCAAGGAGAATTTGGTTCACAAAATGCCAGGAACAGGAGACTTGGCAAAATCTGACCGTGTCATTTTAGAATTTGTACTGTCTTGGGAGGGATATTCATTGCATAGTTATTCTAGATTTTAAAAAGGAAGACTGAAAATTTCAGACATGAAAAACTCAGAAGGAAGTTCAGAAACATAGCAAAAAGTGCTAATGATATAACTGACAATGCATATCTCAAATTATTTAAAGGAGGAAGACAAGAAGGCTCCTAATGAAAGAAAATGACATAACTATGCAAAGAACTTCATTATGTGTTCAGATTGTAAAAAATGCATGCACTCAAGATGCAAAGGAACAGACAGCCAAAAGGAAGACAAGTAACTTTAAATAGAGGATTGTAGCACAGATCAGTAGGAATAGAGCAGCAAGGTCAACATCTATACTGAGCTGAGGTTTGCAAAATTTGCTACTAACTGTTAAGTTTGGCTTAAATTGGAAATGAGTAGGGCTATTTTGGGTGTAAAGTTAAAACTGCTCTGGTTGATGTGTTTTCCTCATTGCTCTCTTGTACCATGCTCTGTCTCTATTAAACAGAGACATTCACTAACATGAAGATAAAATTTCTTTATCTTCCAGTAGTCCAGTATTTTTCCTAAGTCTTTTTTAATCCATATGTACAATTCATAGACTAAAAAAGTTTTTTTTTCCAAACTACCAATGCTAGAAATGGAAAAGCCCAGCTCAAAGATATCAAGCTGAGTATTCCAGGAGGCCACAAGCTCATAGCAATAGGGGAGAGGTGGACCTCAGGAGACATATCTTTAAATGAAGGGCAAGTATAATACTCTCAAGAGGACTATTTCTGCTTCTCAAAATATTCCTCTAATGAGCTGTGATAGGTTATTATCAAGCAACGTAAAACCTGTGGGTAGAAATCTAAGATGAACTTTGATTCTTTAAAGAAGATCCAGAAATGGCAAACTACCTGTCTGCTCTCCAGACATACAGGAAGTCAGAGCCAGCCTGACTGGATTGCTGAGGGACCCCAGGAAGATGAAAGTTATTGTGGTATCATAAATAAAACAACAAAAAAGGAGAATTCAAAAATTTATATTGAAAAAATAAAAATATAGAATAATTTAAGAAAAGTTAAAATGGTTGATCATTAGGTAACTATTAGATATTTTTCCCCAGGGTAATAGTCTTCAAGATCATTACAGGAAAAATATTAATGAACAGGAGAATAATTAAACCCAAGCTCTTTCATAATACAAATACCAAAATAGATCATGCTCCTGCTCAAAGAACTTTATGGTTTTCTCATTGCACTTAGGGTAATTTTCCCTCTGACCACCTCCTCCGTCAAATTCTTCTTCTTCTCCCTGACAACGTTTATTATTTTTAAAATTTTCTGATTTGAGATAATTGTAGATTCACATGCAAATGTAAGAAATAATAATAAACAAGAAGTTGCATATATACATATTCATTTTCTCCCAGTAACAACATATTGCATAATTACATCTAATATTACAGCCAGTCATTTGACATTGACATAATTCATAGACCACCTTAAGATAGCACTGTCACGATACAGGGCAGTTTCATCATAAAGATCTTACTACGACTTACAAGTCTTCAGCATACTAGCCCTTCCCTTCACCCCACCGTGTCACCACCACTATCACCTTTCCTTCTATATTAGTCTTCCACTGTTGCATGACAAATTACCACAAAGTTAGTACCTTAAAACTGCACATGTAATATCTCAGCTTTTGCTGGTTAGGAGTCAGGGCAGAGTTGAATTGGGTGCTCTGCTCAGGGTCACTCGAGTCTGCAATCCGGTGTCAGCCAGGCTGCATTCTCATCTGGAGGCTCGTTTGGGGGTAGATCCACTTTGTGTGCCCTTGCATTAGTGGCAGGATTCACTTCTTTGTCTTACAGCACTGCATTGCCTGTTTTCTTACTGGCTTTTGGCTGGAAGCCACTCAGCTCTAAGAGGCTGCTCACATGTCTTTTCCATGTGGTCCCCTCACAACATGATTGCTTACTCCTTTAAAGCCAGAGGGGGAAGTCTCTCACTCCAGTCCACTCTGACAGAGACTTACCCAATACCACTTAATCATGGGAGAGATATCCATCATTTTTCCATATAATTATGTAGCCTAATCAAGGGAGGAATATTCCATTGCCTTGCTATTAATATATTCTTTTGCTAGAAGCAATCGCAGACTCCAGCCCTGCTAAAAGGAGGGGACTATGCACCTGTCTAGAACCTCGCCATGGGTGGCCCAATGGCTATGTGTTACCTAAGATGGACCCAGTTACATGAGGTGTCACGTTTCCTCCTGTGCCTCTTTTTCTACATGGTGTCTCACCCACCGGAGCTTATCTCTCCAGTGAGGCTATCCAGCTTTGCGTAGCCTCTGGCTTCCCAGAGAGTGGAACGGAGAAGCTGACAGCCTTCTTTATGTTTAGCACAGAACTGGCACAGAATGCCTTCTATTACAAAGCCAGCCCAGATTCAAAAGGAAGAAAATAAATTCCGGTTCTTAATGGAACAAATGGCAGGAGTGTTCCAGCAATGAAAGGAATTGTTTGCAACCATTTAACAGATAATCTACCACAAAAACCTAGGAAGTGTTTATTTTAAAATACTTAGAACAGAGGTTATGATGTGGCTAAAACAGTGAAAAATATGTTTTTCAAATCACTTTCTTATATCTAATATAAAATGGAAAAGATCAACAAACTAACACACACACATACACACATTAGCAAGAGGTATTCAGAGTCTGACACACCAGATCAAAGAAAGGTAAGGTAATTCTAACCACTTATTCAAGTAATGCTTTAAGAGAAAGACAACAATTAGAAAATGCTACCATATGCCAAGGAGATAAGCAAATTAAATAAGGGCTAAAACTAGTGATTGAGAGCAATTTGCTGGTACCTTATAATAAGAATCTGTGTGTTTAGACTATGAGGAAAGTATCTCCGTATTGGAAATAGAAAGATGATTTCAAAAGCACATTAGCTGCTCAATATTTAATTTATATACAAATTGGATTGTTCAGTACTTGTTTTTCTAGCTTTGATGGGAAAATAAACATATTTACCTTTTTGGTGAGGAAATTATAAAAATTATAAAACTGGAAATTATCATAAAAATAAGAATATTTAAATAGTTAAATCACTGTGAATACCAGAGTAATTCATTTCAACCTGAGATTACAAGATATAACATTCTCTGTAGTTTGTAAGAACAGATACCAATTAAAAATAAGAGGCTCAATACTCCCTGTTGAAAATAAGAAAAGATAAACTCCTCCCTTTTCTTAGAGCATTTACTTTACAAAAATTTTAAGTTTTTACTCTATGTCTTTGAAATATTTGTAAATATTTTAAAGAAGTAAAAGAACCTCTTGTCAGGTTTATGACTCAGGAATGTCTTTCTCAAGGACTTGGGGACCGTCTCTTTGGAACGCGAGGAGGGAAGGTTGTGTCCCCACATCCCAGTTTCTGTGCAGGGTAAGAGCCTAACTGCAGTGGGTGTCTTACACCGAGTAGCCCAACTACCCCTGTCATCAAGATAAGTTTATTTCTCCTTTGGATAAAGCCCACCAGCTAACATAGATGGTCACTCCAATGACCAGGTGAATTTAGGATGAATGCAGGACAAATGGTGCCTCCGGTCCTCTCAGTGAGCAAAGGCTTGTGATGCACATTGCATTCTGGTTTAAGATTTACTTAATAACTAAACGATTTTCTTATTATTCCATCTTTGTGGGAATTTTTTCTGGGTTAGGAGGAGATTTTGGTTTTAATTATATTTTCCCGATGAGATATATAGTTCATGAAAAACACAGATTAATTATAAATAAAACCAATGTATTAGAATAGTTTGAAGCCACTTTTGATTAATGAGATATGTGATATGCTCATTCCTCTGGCAACTAAAATAATGGCACAGAGAGGCAGAGGTTTAGAGAAATACACAGAGTGGACTGGGAATTCGGGATCCTACTTTTGGTTTAATCACCTCAGTGTTTGTGTTTAATTTTATAAGAATAATTTTCTTTTCTCATTTATAAAATGAGGGTAAATGGGACTGGTGGCCCATTGGCAATATTCATCTGCAGAGGTGTTCTATTATGTATTTTTGTTTAGGTTATTCTCAAAATAAGATTACACATAAAATTGAACTTTTGCATAATAATAAGAAAGAGAAGAAGAAAAGGAAGAAGGGTAGGAGGAAAAAGAAAGAGAGAAAGAAGAAGGATGATCTTATTGTATTGGGCTCTTAACAACAACTAGCGGGAGCTGAGAAATGACCGATTATTTAAACGGGCACACGTTCTTGAGTTGCTTACAATCTTCACCATTCCCTGTTGTGTATTCATTGGTTTGTTCATCCACCTATACTTGCTGTGTGCATGTATGCAAGCTATAGGTCATTGAACAAACCACTTGAATTTGATGGCTTTAATAAGAGCAAGAAAAGAAAGACTACACGATCTAAATAGTACTTTTCTACTGCCTTCTAGTAGAAAAATAATACTCACGTGCACACATGTACACATGCACAAGGTAAGCAGTGACCGGTTTCCAAGCAGTACTCCAACAGGAGATTATTTCCTTTTATCTTGACAAGAAGTCATTGGTGACATAATCAAAACATGTCTTTAGCACTTGTACCTTAAACAGCTGGAGTATTTTCAACAGATGAAATAGATGAAACAACACATGTGTGAAAATAATAGCTCATGACCGATTCAAGATTTTACTAAAGGTGAATCCTAAAATGCCACCAAAGCTATTTGGTTGAGTGTATCCTTTTTCATTAGATACTAATATTTAATTTTCCATATATATAAAATACAGATTGAAAACTTTTTCTAATCCTTTAAAGAACTTATTCACCAATTTTTTAAAAAACAGAATCACCCTTTTTCTTTTTATTGATATCTAAATGTATCTAGTTCCAAAGATAGGCAAATGATTAATACATCAAGATATTCTATTTCTGTAGAATTGTATGCCTAAAACCTATGTAATCCTTGCTAACAGATGTCACCCCAATAAGTCTAACAATAAAAATGAATTAAAAAGAAAAAAAAAGAAACCCAGTAGGTTAAAGAAAAAAAAAAAGATACTCTATTTCTTCTTCAACCCTCTAATGGACAATAGTTTTGCATTTAGTATATGAAATGGTGGCAGCTCTGTTTATTCACATTGTAATCCGAATAAACATTTCATATGCTTGTTTAATCTTTAGCATAGAATGTAAATTATAAACATATAATTTTTTAAAATATCAGGAAATTGCCACTCTTTAATTTAACACTTCCACTGCATTAACTGACTTCAAGTTTTTTTCAAAATGTGTCAAAAGCCACAAAAAATAAAAAGTTGATATTTTGACTATTTTATGAATTTAATAATAACATTTGGAGCTGCTTTGTATATAAATGACACTGTTTTTATTTTAAAATTTTGTTATATGGTAATAAACTTACCATTGTATTGAATGTTAACAAAAAAATTCAAAATTTTAGCAAAAAGTTTAAATGATATTGTTTGAGCTCATGGGGCAAACTCGAACGTCGCAGTCAGTGGATGAAAAATATTCATTCTATTCCACCTAAACATGGCGGAAAAAGGGTTGAAAAGCTTCTATCTTCTTGACTTAAAATATAACAGAACAATGTCATGATTAGTTTCCAAGTGATTTACAATGAGCTCTTCTCCCTAAGAACAATAAATGATACATGATAAATATATGTTACTCCTTTTGAAAAAGCTTCCTTCATCAAACAAATCGATAATGTTAATAATGGGAAATTTCACAGACATCCAGATTGGCTAAAAATAAATCTATCCAAAAATAAAAAGAAATCAAAGAAAAGTAAAATAATTGAACTTTCATGTTTAGATTGTGATATGTACTGAGAACCAATTGCTTATATACTGAATAGCTTGTCTTGGCAAATTAAAATGGAAGTGAATTTATCAAGCTTGGAGATAGCCCATTTCACACACTCACCATTGAGATTTCAGACATAATGACCTCAGCATCTCTCCCCCTAAGTCCATTGCCTTCACATTCTTTACATGTATTCCATTTCCAGTGTTTTACCCTGAATGGCTGGCTGAAAATTGTGTTTTGCCCTGGATTATTGGCAGCCAGCTAACTGCTCCCTAAGACCATGTAATGAAGTGAAACAGGGAAATTCTGAGCAGAAAGCACATCAGCTTCACACCATACCTCATTCCATGACTCTTAGATCATAATTTTAAATGATTCAATTTTTAAATTTCACAGCCTGAGGCAATTTCTGTGGGTGATATTAGGACACGAGAATTAGCCTCCACTTGCATTTTAAGAAATGTTAAGTGGTCAAAAAGCTTAGAATACACAAAATTATTGTATGTTAGTCTCTATCTAAAAAGAAATGTGTTACGCTTTGAAAAGTATTCGCTCCTTTAACTCACATCTAAAATTTTCAGAACTAAGAGTGCAACTGATTATTTATGAAATTAAAGACAGGCTTATGCATGTGGCATCTAAATGTCTAAAATCTTAATTCTGGCACCAGAAGTATCCAACATGGATTATGAATAAAGCCATGTGTATGCCATTAGCAACTGGATGTGTAAAATACATTCTAGTTTACAAAACTGGAAATTTCTCTGTCTTATTGACTTATGACTACTTTGATTTGAAAAATAACCACAATGTGGAGAACTAGAAAACAACAAAGATGTATCAGCAGTACATAGGTACTTAACTACAATTTTTAATGACATCTCAGACATGATTTTATATCTCACTGAAGGTGAGTACAAAGCCAACTGTATGAGTACATGCAACATACAGTTGGATTGTAGCAACATACAGCTGTATACTATGTACTGAGAAAGTTTTAGAGTTTAAAACCTTAGCGTTAAGAATGTAAGAACTTATTTGTTTGGATATTTTCATGGACAATTTTAATAGCATCCTGATTGATTTTTATTTTCAAGATTTAATTTGCATTTCTACCAGGAAATTTGAAAAACCAACAAAAAATATTGAATCTAAAATGCATTTTATTCTCTTGTTTGTTTGTTTATTTGTTTTGTTTTTGTTTTTATTTGTTGTTGGTTGGTTCCCTGAGCAGGAATTGAACCCAGGCCAGGAGAGCACTGAAGCCTAGCCACTACACCACTAAGGAACCCCCCCCCCCAAGTGCATTTTAAAAGCAATTAGCAATAATAGTCTTCCTTCAGACAAACTGATTTCAAATTCCCTGGAGTTTTTGCTGTAACCATCCCTTTTATTGCACCCCTGGCCACGTGGAGTGGTATATTCCATTGGTCTTATTCTGTTTATGCTGTTACTTCACAGTGGTGTTATTGTGGTAACTCCAGCTTTTATTAAAACGATTATTGCAGGCGTTATGGATTTCAAGAACTATAGTGCTTTAACAGGAAAATAATTTTGTAAGTTCCAAAGTTGTTGGGTAATATCATATTTCCCAGGCATGCACAATAGTTTATTTTTTTAATAAAGAATAAACCCATACCCGACCAAGTGTAAGATATTGGAAATCATTTCTGGAGTATGTTAGAGAAAGTTAAAAGGCCACAGAACTTGTAACGTTAATATTTGACATTTGAATTCTTTTCTAACTTAGCAAGCCAAATAAATAGTACTCTAGATTCTTCAGATGAACTAAAACAACTAAAAATACAAAAACTTTTTTCTTCAGTTCACTCTAGATGAGTTACTTAGGGTGTACATAGAGTTATAGGGGCAAAGAAATCATCGTATCACTAAAAGAAAAACTTTTAACAATCATTTTGAATATTTGAACAAAATCAGGATGTTTTTCTTTAGAAATAAATAAAGAAAAAAATAAAGTTTTTAAAAAAGGTGTTTTTTTTTTCATGGAAAGCAAAACATGCTATTTAGAAAATAGAAATCCTAAGAGTCTACACTAATAAATTAATAGCTAAGGGGTACTGGGGTACCTGCACACAGGCTCAGTCCCATTAGCATAAATGTCATCATCATTGATCTTCATTGTGAGAGGTCAGTAGCAGATAACGAGTAAGACTGGTTCCTGCTTCAAAGGCCACTGATGTATTTCTCTTCAGGCTTCTTTTCTTTTGAGAACGTAAACAATGGGTTTTAGGCTCAGAAATCCTCCAGATTTGAACTATGTTTCTGCTACATAATGGCAATTTAACCTTAGGCATTTTATTTAATGTGGATGAGTCCATTTCTGTCCTAAAAAACGAAGCCAATAATCTCTACATCACAGTAAGGCTAGCAATGCAGTCTCTGGCACAGAGTGGCTGCTGCTTGCATGTGTCTTAATCTTCCCTCTTTTCTTTGCAACCAAGTATGCAATTCAAGTGTTCTTCCCTGTACCCTCTCTGTAGCAGGGAACCCTAATAGTACCAAATATCCATTCTCCAATTTGTCCTTAGAGTAGTAGAACTTCTGAATGTTAACTGGGCGAGTTGCCTCCCCAGATATACTTCGTTTTCCACATGTCTTTGCAGCTAAGTGTGGCCATAGTAGTTCTAACCAGCATCAAAGGGGATAAAAAATGTTCAACTTCCTGAGAGTGTGCTAAGTAGGTCACGTGGTCCACCCTTTCTCTTTTCTAATTATTGTTTACTGGACAGGAATTTGCTCCCTTTTTAAGCTGTAGATTTTGTGCATTACACAGAATGGGACTGCAAATAGTGATTATTGTCTGACCACTTGTTCTACTTACTATTGCTGTATAATACAATACCCAAGACTTAGTGACTTAAAATGACCATTTGATTACATGCAAGAATTCTGTGGGTCAAGAATTTGAACAGGAGCACAGATGGAATTGTTAGACTGAGCTCTGTGATGAGAGCTGAAAGGTGAGGTGACTCAAGAGTCGAGGGCTAGAATCATCTGAAGTTTGGTCCTTACGTATTCGTCTGCTGCGGTCAGCATTGTCAATGGGCAGAACTTCCATACGGCTTCTCCACGTATCTTTGCTTCCTCATAGCAGAGTGCCTGCTAGGTATTTTATTCAAACATCTTAGTAAGTGGTACAAGGTTCCAAATATACAAGTGTTTTAATAAGCAAGATAGAAGGTGCATTGCCCTTTATTACCCATCACTGCTTTCCCTGTAAATCTGTTTGAGGAAGCAGTTCCAACCCTGTGGAGGTAATGAGATAAGGAAAGGTTCTGTATCATGCAAAGTCTTTGAAGTGGACAACTGACAACTTTTGAACACTCTCACATCTTGCTATTTCAGCACATTGTTAGTTTTATTTTTCCAAGATATAAATCAAAAGTTACAATTTCAAATATCCCTTGCAGTTAAGGTGTAGAGATGTCACTTACGAGCATGTTCAATCAATCAAGTGTGAAACTTTGATTTGATAAGTGAGCCGCCTGAGAAAATGGCTGTGTCCATGTCCATTTCACTCATGTGAGTGGTTGAAACCATAGGTGGTTTTGCAGGTGGTGGCAGGCTTCTGGGTTAATTATATGGATTTGAGGGGAATTTATAAGATAAAATCAGAAAAACTTTATAATAACTGAGTGTTGGAGATAAGAATGAGGAAAAGATTAGCCCCCACCCATTTTTGAAGCTGCCTATAGTTTACTTTTACTAAACTTTAACTATATTCTATCCATGAAATCTCTTTTATACATTTATGGTATAATATACATTGATATTAATCTCCTAAAAATAATAGTTATGCTTTTATCTAAAACTGCATTCAAGATATTGCAATTGTATTAATCTTTCATAAAGCCATGGACAGCCCAGCCTTTTATACTTTATTGATAAAAATAAAATTACTTATATTTATGTTTTTCTTAAATAAAAAATGTTTAAGAGATCCACCAGATCTCTTAATTTTTTTATTTTAATAGCAAGGGACTTCAAAATAAAATTTTTACACTTAATCGCAAAAACTTTTAATCTAAGTCTTCTTGGACAAATTTTCCCCTAAATTATGATACACTGCTTCTTTTGTTTTTACTTTAATGGTCATGCTTAAGGGTTTAGGCTTGCTCTCTCTCTCTCTCACCTCAAGGTGATTATACATGTAAATATTATCAAAGAGAATAAAAAGTATTTTTTAAATCCAGTTTGATAGAGGATGAAAAGAATGTGCCAAAAGATAAGACAAGCTTTTGATTCTTTTTTCCCACTTCCAAAATTCTTCTTTACAATATGGGCTTCACATCTTATTACTCAAATCCTTACAAAAGGCACTCACTCACAATTATTTTGTGCACAAAATACCATTTGAAGAAGGTAACTTAGCTTGGAGTTAACTTTAATCAATGCTCCTTTGGGATGCTTGTGAAGTTCATCTGAGGATCTATAACACAGAAGTCAAAGAAATATCATTTTACTCTGCAATTTTTGTCCTCACAATCAGAAGTGCTGAAGAAATTAGCAAAAAAAACTTACAAACATACATTAACAATAATTTAGAATGAATATTTTTGTGCATTTCCAGATGGACCCTATTTTTCAAGAATACTAATTTTCTACTTTTTTCTCAAGACATTTCTCTTGAACTTCCTTTTTCACCTGTTCAGACACTTTAGATTGAAAACAATTTTATCATATCTATTTGTTCAGGGTTCCCTGGTGGTGTAGGGCTAGGCTTCGGCACTCTTACCGCCATGGCCTGGGTTTGATCCCTGCTTAGGGAACCAAACAAACAAAAAAAGGTATGTATTTGTTCAACACGAGGCAATTCAAGTAATAAAAACTACATTAAATTATTTTAAGTAAATTAATTCAGTAAGTTGTCACTTAATTTCTCAAGTGACTTTATTATAAACTTTTTATTGATTTAAGCAAGTATGTATAAACATTATTGGTGTATTTCAGTGAAATATTTTAATAAAGAGATGTGAAAATATGGCTTTTGAGTGATATACACAAGTGTGGTATAATTAGAGAATAGTATTAACATTTTTGAGATTCTTCAATTAAAATTTTTACTGAGATAATTACATATTCACATTTCACATGCATTTGTAAGAAATAATTCAGAGAGATATCCTGTAGTCTTGACCTAGTTTTTCCCAATGATTTGGCAAACTGCAATACATTATCACAACCTGGTTATTGGCTTTGATACAATATACCTATTCTATTCAGATTTGCTCATTTTTACTTTTACTCATTTGCGTGTGTGTTTTCTTTTTCTTTCTTTTTTTTTTTTCCTTTTTGGTATGTGGGTAGCTCCCTGACTGGGAATCGAACCCAGGCCGCAGCGCTGACAGCGCCAATGCCGAAGCCTTAAGCCACTGCACCACCAGGGAACTCCCGTGTGTGCGTTTTCTATGCATAATTGTATCATATGTATAAGTGCACACATCCATAATCACAGCCAAGGTACATAACAGTTCTTACAATAAGAATCCCTCATGTTGCCCTTTTATAACCAAACTCACTACCTCCCCCGTCCCTAGTTCTAGGAACCCCAATAGCCTTTTCATTTCTAAATTTTTATCATTTCAACAATATTATATGAATGGAACTACATAGTATGTAACCTTTTGGATGGGGCTTTTCTCACTCAGTATCATTCTATGGTGATGCATATTGGCTGCTTGGTGTATTAATAGTTTCTTTTTATATTTGTAGTATTATTTATGGCATGATGTACAATAGTTTATTTAACCCTTCACCAGTTGACTGATGATATGTAAGCTAGGTCTAAATTTTGCCTATTACAAATGAAGCTACTATAAATAGTCATTTACAGTTTTCTTCTCTGGAATGAATGCTCAGGAGTATAATTGCTGAAAAGTTTGGTAGCTTCATATTTAGATTTTTAAGAAAATGCTATATTGTTTTCCAGAGTAAGTGTGCCATTGAATTATCTAGTTTTTCCACATCTAGGTAGCATTTGTTGTCACCATTTTTTTGTTTGTTTTTGGATCCTTCAGATAAGTATCTCCTGATCCTTCATTGCAGTTTAAATTTGCTTACCCTGATGGGTAATAATGTTGAACATTTTTTTCATGTGCTTATTTGCCATATGTATATTCTCTTCAGTGAAATGTCTGTTCATATATTTTGTCCATTTTTATCTGAATTTTTTACATTATTGAGAGATATATTTTTAAATTATTAATATATTTTTTCTATATTTCCCCAGATAGCTCTTTGTTGATTATGATGTTGCAAATATTTTATCTCACTCTGTATTATATTTTTATCCATTTTATAGCATCTTTTAAAGATAAAGGTTTTAATTTTGACAAGGTCAAAATTTTATTTTATTAATTATGCTTTTGGTGTCAAATCTAAAAACTTTTTGTCTTGTTCTATATCCAGTGTTTTTGTTTTGTTTTGTTTTGTTTTTTAATTCATTTTTATTGTTAGACTTATTGGGGTGACATCTGTTAGCAAGGATTACATAGGTTTCAGGCATACAATTCTACAGTGCATGGTCAACTTGTTGTATAATAAATTTACCATCCAGTGTGAGTTCTCTTTCCATCAATATATTTAGCTTCAGTGTTTTTTTAAATTATATTAGAGTTTTATGTTTTACATTTGAGCCTATGATCCATTTTGTATAAAGCATGAGGTTTAGATCAAGGTTCATTATTTTGCTGATATATGGTCAATTGCTCCAGCACGGTTTGGTGAAAATGCTATCCTTTCTCCATTAAATTGCTTTTATGCTTTTGTCAAAATGCTGTTGAGCTATTTGTGTGGGTTTATTTGGCTTCTCTCTTTTGTTCAAGGAATCTATATGTCTATTTCTCAACCAATACCTCACTGTCTTGATGAGCATAACTAATAGGCAGTATCAATTAAGTGATTACTTCCACTTTATTCTTATGTGTCAAGATTGTTTTAGCTATTATAGGGCCTGAACCTTTCCATATAAATTTTAAAATTAGCTTGTTGATGACCAAAACCACTTGCCAGTCTGGGAAGCCATCTCTGTCTCCACAGATCTAAGACTCTTATTTACCATGTTAACTTTTAAATAACCTGAAAGTTCAAAGGTAAGATTTTGAAGAATCTAAATGAGGTAAAAAAGACATCTTGCACTAACTAAATAAATGAAAAATTTATGGAACTGTGTGTGTGTGTGTGTGTGTGTGTGTGTGTAGAGAGAAAGTGTTGCATTAATATTTTTGCTTTTTGTATTATAATTCATTTCAATTGAAATCCTTTCTCTGAAATAAAAATTGTAGGAAATATAATTAATATACTTTCATATTGGTGTAGAGACAGTTCTACAGTTTAGAAGGAATACTGTGCTTTGGGATGATCAAAACGATGATCAATTATTATTTTGGGGATAAAATACTAAGGTTCTGATTAATAGAGAATTTGAAAACTTTGAATCTTAGATTAACTGATTAATTTTTTATAATTAGAAAAGGACAAATAAGAAATAAAATATTTAAAATGAAACTTTATGTTAAAAATCATCAATTGGCACTCAATATCTATTTTTTACCCTTTTCTTGGTAACCTTCTTGTGAAACCTGGAAAGTTAAATACTTCATTTTCTTGTCATTACAGTCTTAGATATAAATAATTCTCTGTCTATTATATGAACTTTCTACAGAAATATAAAAAATCTGATTCATACATTTGTGACAGATACAATGACACAATTTTCTTTTTTAATTCTGTTTATCAGAGATATATACAAATATTATCTCAGGCATGTTACAATGCAATTGCTAAACACCCTGCCTTCCTTAGCTAAATAATGGAGCTTTCCTTTTTAAATTAATTTGGGAATCACTAGAGATACTACATAAGCTCATCTAGAAATCACTCTCTCAGGTGGGGATGCTGAAGACATATTCTACATTTGAGAAGATGACTTTTTTTATTGAGGTATAATTGACATATACAATTATATTAGTTTCAGGTTCACATGATTCAGTATTTGTATACCCTGCAAAATTATCACTGCAAGTCTAGGTAGCATCTGAGAACTTTTAAGATTTATTCTCTTGGCAACATATGCAATACAATATTATTAACTATATTCACTATACTGTACATTACATTCCATGACATATTTATTTTATAACTCAAAGTTTGTACCCTTTGACCATCTTCACCCATTTTATCCACCCCCAGCAACCATCAATCTGTTCTCTGTATCTATGAGTTTGTATTTTGTTGTTCTTTTTTATTTTGTTTTGATTTGTTTGTTTTGTTTATTTTTAGATTCCACACATAAGTGAAATTTTACAGTATGTGTCTTTCTCTGGCTGACTTATTTCACTTAGCACAATGTCCTCACAGTCCATCTATGTTGTCACAAATGGCAAGATTCCATTTTTCTAATGGCTAGGTAGTATTCTGTATCACATCTTCTTTATGATAAGGTGACATGTAATTTTGCTAAGTGAAATATGCTTGGGTCCTTATGCTTCTAGTTTATTTGACCTATGAGGTAGTTATAATCCCCATTTTACACCTGAGGAAACTGAGGCAGAGAGAGGTTGAGTAACTTGTTCAATATCTCAGAGTTACAAAGTGCTAGATACAGATTTTACATGGGAATTCTGTTTCCAGAGCTGGTATTGTACATGACTAGGCTCACATTCTAACAAAACAATGTAGTTGTTCATGAGTAGTTGCTGAATTGAATTGAACTGAATTGACTATTGCAGCAAATCATAATCATTACCAACTTTGCCACCCAAACTAACTCTCAGTATTTCACAAAATACAGCAGGATAAATTGCTCTCCAGAAGCAGTAGTTAGTGGTTCAGACTGTTAAATTATCTAATTTTCCAATCGTCAATTGTTAAATTGCCTAATATATTTTTCTCCATGTTATTTTGGTTTCCTTTCAAAAGTAAACAAACAGTAAAACTCATCTCAGCCATTATGGGATAAAGCTCTTTTATGAACAATGCTTTTGCATGAGTTATGGCTGATGTTAAATCATCTTTAAGCATTTAAAATACAAATTTTATCCATGACAATATTATTGTGTTAGAGAAACTTAACTGTAGAATAAGGTTCTTGTTCTCTCAATTTTGGTGTCTGTGGTAACCCTCAAGTCAATTTTTTGTGTTAATAAAAATTAAAGAATAAGATTCATATTTTAGCAGAAACTCAGCTTATAATTTAAAAATGTGAACGTCAATGTTATTCTTCATAGCTAAATATTTGCTCATTTAAAAATCTCTACAGAAAGGTGAATTTCAGGAAAAAGTACATTTGAAGAAAAATAAATTACATACATACACACACATACAACATAATATATTTTCATGGTGTATAGGATAGATTCTTAGAATATATGTCATAAAGCAAATTCTATCTATTTTTACATATTATAAAAGGAATTATTTGACACATTTTTACATTACATCTCAATATTAGATTTAAAGCACTTTAAATCTCAGTATTCTGAAATAAGACATTTTTGTGATGAATATTAATATACTTATTTCATGTAAATGTAGTATATTCATTCTTGTTTCTTTAGAAAAAAAGAAGTCTCAAAAATTCTAAGACACATGTTTTAAGTAAAATGTATGTTGATTTCTTGGTATAAGAGTGTGAGCCAGTGTTTGGGTCAGAATAAGGTGATTATTTATACTAAATTGTTAGGGAGCCTCCTGGTTCAGTAATTGTCCTAGATTTTTATTGTTGTTTTCTTCTTTACTTTAAACCTTTCCTACCTCTACTATCACCTAATTAGATGTTCTTCATTTTTAATGTCCTCTCATATTACCTCCAGTTCTTGAAAGTTTGCCATATTCTCAGACTTCCAGAATTGACAAAATACACTGTAAAAAAGTCTTAACAATGTGCAAGGTTTTTCATGTATTATGTTGAAATATATGCATATTGCTTACAATATCACTTAATAAGACAAAATTGAAAATGTTCAAAAGTTAAAGGTCAGGCTAATACCATTGTTTTTATTCTTGTGAACTTAAGTTAGTTTGGTTGAAGAGAAAGGAAAAAAAGAAAGTAGATTTAGAATTCAAAAATTATTTCTCCTAATACTTAAAAAAAGATTCAAAATCAACCAAAATTAGAAAAAGTAGTAATATATTTTCCAATTAGAAAGTAGTTCATGCTACTTTCCTACCTGAAATTTCAGAAAGCATATAGAGAAATAATTATCCATAATTTTAAAACCTAATAATAACCACTACTGCACTTTTGATGTCTATATTCATACATATGTGGTTTCATGTTTGTGTGTATGTCCCTTTATAAAAATATAGACTCAATATAGTATTCGATAAATGCATGTTTTGAGGAATATTTTCTTTATAAATGTTTTATTAAGATCTTTCTATGTCCATAAATAGACTTCCATAATAGAGGTTTATTGGCTGCACAGTCATCTAATGGCATCATAATTGTGTATTAAAGTAACATTCTTGAAACTTTAGTTTTTTAGATATTTTGATCCATCCAAAATTGTTTCTTATTGTCTTCAGCTTCAAAAATTGAATACTGTGCAAAGAAGGCATTTAGTTCTTAATAGTTGTGAAAAAGTGAAAAAAAGAATGCATTATTATTACTAAATAGACCATGCACTGAGATCTTAGAAACAAACCAGGAAAAATTGAATCCACTTATAACTTGTGTACATATCTGAGTCTACCAAATTAACCAAAAAATTCTAGCTCCACTCTCTCCTATAAAGATTTTGCTCAATGTGCAGAATTGTGCACAGTTATTACAAAACAACTTGACTAAGGTCATTTGTGAACATTCTGAAAAATAATCTGAATGGATTACCTGAATATTTAAAACTGACACTAGTAAAAATTTTTTATCCAAGTCAGAAAATATATTAGACATTGCTAATATGCTTTAAGGGAAGAACTTTTCAGAAACCATTAAGTAACAATTTGATTACAGAATTCTGAAATGGATAAGAGAATGTGACAGTAGAGCTATCCTTGAAAATCTGTAAGAAAAAAACTCACAGTTTTATTATGAATTCTTAATTACAAAATTATTTTTTGTTATTTAATTATTTCAAGTGTAAAATAAAGCCTCATTGGAAGATGGTGAGCAGAAAAGTGAATTCATAGACACTTTAGTAAGTTGTCTTAAATTAGAGTAAACGTTTAATTAAACAATGATGAGGAAGGGGGTGAAGCATGCACAGAGACTAAAGGATACAATTAAGAAAATTAATAGCATGAAAGTAAATAAATGAAAACCACTCACATATCAGGTTATGGGAATGTAGAGCATGAATGAATGGAGTACGCAAAGAGTGTGGGCGAGTTTGGGTTCGAATATGGTGACCAATCATACTAAATTGTTAGGGATACTCCTGGTTCAGTAATTGTCCTAGATTTTGGGGCTGTTGCTGTTTTCTTTTTCATTTTAAACAAACAAACGTAAAAACATAAGCTGAGATGGGTTTTGTGGAACTCTGTACTTCTAGTTTTTGCCATGGTCTTGTTTAGTAGACAAGACACATACGTGGTCAACAGAGTTCTCCCTTTGACACACAGTTAAGTCTGTAAAACAACTCAGAAACCCATTTCTCTTTCACCCTTCCTTTTTTAGAAACAAATGAATGACAATTCATAGAATCAGCATAAAATTTGAAATGGATACAAAAGCCTTGATTCAAATTAAAATGTTATATGTGAAACATTTGACAGTATTGCCAATAGTGTTATAAATCCAATTAAAAAGTTCAATTCAACGACTGTCAATAGTTGAATTTCATTCCCACGGCCCCACCAATACTGAAGTCCTAACTTTCTATAGCAACAAAAGACACTATTTGGAAATAGTGTCTTTGTAGATGAGATCATCAAGGTGGGTCTAATATAACTGGTGTTCTGATATGAAAAGGAGAGCAGACACTGACATATTCATCATTACAACTGGGTCAGCATGTTGTATCTAGCACAAAGAACACTGAACAAATATACAGATAAATAATCCAGAAATATGGATTCTCCTCTGTAGCTCACGATTAACTGGCACAAAGTTCTTTCCCAATGAAGCTTCCCTAGAATCATTTAGAACCATCCACCAGGTAACAGTGGAACTTCCTTCTTCACTGAGACTATTATTGTCGCACTTCCCATAGCCGATTGTACTTTACCTACATGTCTGTCTTCTAATTAACATGTCTGCTTGAAGAGTCTACGTCTAATTTGTTTTACTTTTTGTTGATTGAGACATTTGGCACATCTTAGACACTTAAAAAGTTTAATGCTAATGGATGAACAAACAACTAACCCTTTTGTCTTTCAAGCTCACTTTCTTCACTTGAGAATATTAAAATTTAAAGGATTTAGAAGGTCACTCAAAAGCACTAATATTGGATACTTTCATGGCTGTTACATTTTAGGATTAAATGTTGTTATGTTTCTGCCTTTGTAATTGAATTTATAGCCTCCCCTCCCTTTATGTTAGGAGGTGATAAAAATTTTTATAAACAATATTTTTAAATGTTAATAACAATTTGCAAGAGGATTGGCCTGAAATGATCCTGATTCCATTAAAAATTTTTTGTAACACAAATAATGTATGCATATTTGACTTTGCTTTCTTCATTTTAAGTATAAAACTTTGAGATGCTCTTTTGTTCATATCCCTTGAACCAAATCAAATTAACTGTGTTAAACATTGTTTATAATTTGAAAATGATAGTAAAATTATATACCTTTGCTGAGTACATTTCAGAGGTAAAAATTCTGGTTATGATTTTCAAAGGCAGAACTTTAAAAATAAAAGTTATCTGGGCACATACACATCATTTTCTACAGTATGTTTTAGTTATTTTTATATTTTTTAATATTATTTTTTGTTTTTTGAACACTTATTAGCAACCCAAAATGCCTCTTAACTTTTGTTGCTATTTGATTGATTTTGGAAGTTAATTATCGTACCCCAATCAGGAAAGTCCTTTCGCAAGAAATAAGTTTTAAAAAAGAGAAAACAATTCTTATAAATTAGAAAGCACCTTTATTTTTGCAATAAAACAGCACTGGCATTCAAGAAGACATGAGGAACACTGATGCTTCTACTCTAGTCTTTAAGGAGATTGTCATTAAAATAAAAATGCTACTGCTGCTGCTGTTGATGACAGGGAAGAAGAGGAGGAGGAGGGAGATCGTGGGTGACAGATATGAAGTACCAGAACACATCTCCAAAGAGGCATGATATTATAACATTATATTCTTTGAAGGCATATTAACACCAACAACAATAGATGGCTTTTTTTTAAGACATTGTGTTTGCTATATTAACTCAAACTTATTAAGAATATAATGTGTAATACTTGTGAACCAAAGTAATTTGCAAGGGTAAAATATTCTTATTTTCATCCATGTTAATTGGTACCATTATGACTATACTTGTTTGAGCAATGAATATTTATACCACCATTTGTCTTTGTGTTTTTATGTTTATGCGTGTGAGCTGAATATCGCAATGAGAAGTAAGCTCCCCAAGGCCAAGATAGGAAATAAGTGATACCAGATTAAAGCCAGAATTTAGTTTATGACTCAAATGTTTGGACTTCAAGTTCATCATTACATGTAACTCCCTTGTCACATGGCTCATAAATGACTTTGGTGTTGCCATTTTCCTGTTGGAAACAATTACAGCATAAAAGCTTATCTGAAATGGGAATCATTTTGGCAAACCGGGGTTCTGATTGCATATGGCTCTTTTTTTCTATTGTGTATATGCTTTTGTGGATATTTCACTCAGTTGAAAGGGAAAGGTAAAACAGAAAAAAATTTGTTTTGCCTTATAATATCCTTAGTAATCTGCAACATTTCTTGATGATGCATTTTCTATTTTCCAATTATCAGCAGGTAAAATTTAGAACACTCTGGAATGAACTTTCCCAGTGAGTAGCAAACAGGATAGTAAATCTCATCCAAAGAATTCATTCAAGTGTATCATCCCATAGCCAATGCACCTGTGTTCTCATAACGACACATAAACATAGCACATTCACAGATGGTATGCATTTACAAAGACTATATACAAGCCACAATTTTATGATTAATCATATTGTGTAGAGCTCTGCACTGTCCAATGGGCAGCCATATGTGGTAATATAAATTTAGTTGAAATTTTATAAGATACAAATTCAAATTCTCAGTCACAATGACCAAATTTCAAGAGCTCATAGCCATTTACAAATATAGATGGCTGTCTATCATCACAGAAATTGCTAATGGACAATGCTGCTGTAAACACTCGCTGTGCAAGATATGGTTCAAGAACAGCACTAACAGAGGCAGCGACAACATGTAGGAGCGCCTTAGAAATACAGAATTTCATCCCACCATGTGCCTACTGAATAAGAATTTGCATTTCAATAGGACTCTTGGGTGACTCATGGGTGTTTTAAATTTGAGAAGAACTATTGTAGTCAAATGTAGTCAAAATATAGTAGACACACATTAGTGTGTCTCAGTCTAATATAGTTCCATGAACCTTCTAATTTTGGTAGTTTTGTGGCATATGTAAAAACATAACTATAAAATTTCTCCTTAACTGTAATATTTGGCATTTTGTTTATCTTTCCCATCCAAAATGTTATTCAGAAGAAAATCACCCAATATTCATGAAGAAGAGTTGATATAAATGATAATTTAAGCTATAATTATAACACCTACTTAAAACAGTCATTTAATCCAGATCATTGACAGGTAATTCAATTTTTACCATGTAGAGCATGCATTCCACTTAACATGATGATAAGACATACAATTTTGGTAACTTTATTGTTCTTTTTTTGTATGAGGGTGGGGTTTTCATTTTAAAAATGCCAGTTTTCCTTCTCTTGTCATGTTATTTAACTTTGATTTCATTTTTAGTTTTCAAGATGATAATAATTCTCCTTGTTTGCAGAAGTATATAACTCATGATAGTGTATTCTCATGAAAATATTTCTCTTCTTACAGACAGGTTTCTGATAATAATAATATACAAAGAAATATCATGGACATCTCTGTTCTTGAGGATTATTGGTTAGTTTATTTATTTTTAAGTTCCAAAGCTCCCTTCTTTAACCTTGTACTAATCACTATATATTTTCTCATATGTACAGTGACACACTTGCCCAACACACACACACACACACACACACACACACACTAATATTCAACTATTTTTCAATGTTTTAATATGGCTCATTAAATATTTCATAATATCTAAGACAAAGTAGAAAAATATGCTTCATCTGTATAGTTCAAATAGAACATTGCAAGTAGAATCCAACTAAACTCCAAATTTTGGTCACGTGACCGGTAAAAGCTAAACCACCCGGAAAGCATTTAGTTTTTTCTTTCTCCGTCTCTCATGTAACAGAGTTATTTGCAACTGAATTTCTTTCCTTCTCACATCCCGAGGGAAGTTATCTTTGTGATTTCTCAGTGTTTAGGAAGACAAATAGGCTAAGGAGGCAGAAGGCACTGGATTGAGGTTGAGTATACAATTGGTAAGAACTTCTAAATTGAAATTTCATGTGAAGAGCTTGAAGAGTGGAAAGAAAATTTTGCTATTTCAATTACAAGGCGTTTCCACTGACCACTGCAGAGTATGGAGAATTAGGCAGTGAATAAAAGGACTCTTTAGAGTGTTAGTGTGAGGTTTCAGTTGGGTGTGGGGGACTGTATAAGATAATATTTTTTCTGCTTATTTGTGGTACTTACTGTGCTTCTTAAATTTAACTCCATGAAGAGAATGTCCACAGGAGATTCTTGAATGTTAGCTTTACATATATGTATTTAAAATGCCAAACAATTGCATGATCTGCTATATCTTACCTTGGTATTAATTAGACTGGGCTTAATTAAAATCTAAGATTTTAAGTTGATTTTATGAAAATTAACTATTAAGTAGTCAATCTCTTTAATGTAACAACCTTAATCCCATCTGCCCAACAGTCAAGAGTGACTAACTACAGATAGTTCTTGATCTGTAAGGACCAGAAATAATACTTTTCAATCTATTTTATGTAGCTTCAAAGTTATTTTTGTATTGAATTATACATTGTGTTTGTAATAGGACAATAAATGATCTCTACAAACTCATATTTCTATTTTCCTCTTAATGGTTTTTTCTAATTTCCAGATTTATTTCATAATCAAGATATATTGCTTTATAATCCAAAAAGGATTAAAATGGCATGTTAATTAACCATTACTACTATTTCTATCATTTTACTATTTCATAAATTTTACACTCAAATGGTATATTTTGGTAATCCCCCATGGAAATGGTTATGATTAATCGACTCTTAGGACAGTTGTTCTTCCCATCAAAGACCCCATTAGAGGAAATGTCTTGATGTCTCCTCTGAGACTTACACTGTGCTTTGTGCTCCAGCTCTCTGTTTTCCACCTAGGACTTGTTTCAACTCATTGATCAAAGTAACGGAGCATTTTAGGCAAACAAAATCCTACCGGTTGTTTTATTTGCTGAGATTGCTAGAACTTAAGACAGTTAAACTTACATATAAGTCACTGTAGTTTATAGGTGCCTTTCCCATTTATAGAAGAAGTAGGATTTGTCAACAATAGAAAACAAAACTTTTTATAAATGAGACTGCCGGAGTGTGCTTAAGCAATGTTTTCCAAAAAATACCAAACTTGCATAAAATTTGGATCCCAGTTGATCATACTCAATGTGAGTCATCAACTCTTTATCCCTTCTCAAAAATGCCACACAGAGATGCATTACAAAGCTACTCAGTTCCTCCTCCCTCCATGGGACACAATGTTGGGTGCCTGTGTTTGGGAGCCCTGAAGGGCAGTGAGGTTGTGGGCTGACAGCAAAGGGCAAAACGAAGCCATTGTGATGCTTTGGCTTTTTCCAGAAACCTGAAATATTCTTGATACTCCAAGCATTTACTTGCTGCCATAATGCCTAGTTTCTTCTACACAACAATAGCTTTATTATTAGATGCCTTTGACTTAATTAAGATTCCTTTGGCAGGATATGCTACTACACCATGTAAATGAGAAGGAGTAAACAAAAAGAGGCAAATGCAACACCCCACCTTTTTCTTATACACCAAGCTGCAGCAGAATAAAACACGTAGGCTTACAAAGTACTCACTAAGTGATTTTGTGAAAAGATATTCCCTCTTCTCCAAATTGTGGAACACACTACTGGGAAGCCGTTTTTGAATTGCTTTTTAACTTCACAAAAGCATTTGTTTTTAAGAATGTTTGCTTCAAGTATGATTGTTCAGATTTCTGGGTGAAAAATATTTACACAAAATTTTTTTTGCAAATGATGTGGGTCAGAACACATTGATCTTCATAATCAGCTCCATGTTTATAGGTCTTCTCCTTAATTATGTTGTACTCTGTAAAAAGAATTGAATGAAGAATGGATTAATATTCTGGAAGGTATAATGATCTAAATAAATCTAAGCTTTTCAGGAGATTGGTTCTAAAAACCATTGTGAAATGGCTGGAAACTTATCATTTTGGTTCTGTCAAAAATAACAGATGGAGCTTTTGTTTTTAGCTTTCTTTTTGAGTATAAAAATATTCAAAAGTGTATTACTGCCTAAGTTTAAACAGTTACTTAGTTCTGTAAATTCTAATAATAATGATTTCAACTGATAAGTCTCACTTGGTAACATCTGTCACAGAAATCTCCTTTTCATTTCTAGTGCTGTTACTAAATTCAGGCCCTCAAAAACAATGTAATCTAAGAAAGTTGGTAAGTTTCTCCTGTAATATTTTATGCTCTCTATATATCGTATTCCAGATACTCCATGCACTTTGCAAATACAAATTCAGACATCCTCATAATAACCCTACAAAGTAAATAACTGCATCAGAAAACTGAGTCACAGAAAATTAAGTAATTTGGCAGAAGAAATTTTCTTTTAAACTATAAAGAAATTAAACGATCTCCAGTGGAGTGTGAAATTTGTTTCATTATTTTATGAGTATAACTCACAGCGCCAGCCATTTTCACTAGAAATACAACATGTATTAATAGTTGGTAATTAAAATAAGAGGAAATTATTTTATAAAAGTAAATTTAAAAAATTCTCTTGTATGTACAGAAAAATTCTGTGATGCTTCTGTTCACCATTCCGTTTTCAAAGACAATGAGGATCAATATGTACTTTATTTATTGCAAACAACAATGAAACCTGATTGCCTGGAAGAGCAGCTTTGCCAACATGAAAAATTTCATGGGAACCCAAAGGGACTAAAAAGTTTAATCACATGCGACACATTTAAGTATTCTCATTTTTTTACAAAAAGCTAAAATCAGGTAAGATTATAAAATACAACTAAAAATAACTTGTCAAAATGATATGGAGATTTCCATAACTGAGAAGTTGTATGATTCAATTTGTTGATGTAAAATCTCTGTCTTCACGAAGAACAATGACAACAGAAGAGGAAAATCTGTGGGACTGACTGAAGACAAGTGAATATATCACAAGGCAGGGAATGGAAGAGCAGGGAAGGGAAAGGAAGGGAAGGAAGCGGGGGAAATCTATAATACAGAGGGTGCCAAAGAAACCTATACACATTTAAAGAAAGGAAAAACTGTATTAAAATTGTAAAACTCAATATATACTGATAACGAAAGAGGAATACAAGTCACATTTGACTTCTCCAATTGCGAGAGGTGCTCACAGTGGTTACTATCAGTATTTATGCAATATGTGGATAGCATCGCTTAACATGTGTATACATTTTTTTGGCACCCCAGTGTAATTATAAATATAGAAGCAGTGCAGAGAAAAGGCATTGCAGAAGGTTAGAAAAAGCAATGAGACATCAATCAACTCTCTAACAGTAGAGAAGGATAGAGGTGAAGATTGAAGAGCTCTGAGGTCTCTTAAGGAGGCGTGGGAAGCAGTAACTTAATCATTAGTAGTCCTGCAAGGTTCATGGTACTATTCTAACTTGATTGGGTTAGATCTGGCTTTACCACTTACTAGCTCACCGTCTTTGGCTAAATTAAACCATTATGTATCCCTTTTCTTATATCCTCAAATGAGGACATCCATAGTGCTGACATCATTAGATTGTTGCGAGAAGTACCACCCCTAGACCCTGGCAAAGGGGCCCTTTCTCTGTGTCCTGTATGATAGAGAGCCCTGCAGATTACAAAGAAAAGTAGAGTGAATTTATTCGAGTACATATAGGCACATGGATATGAGCACGGTGTCCCTCAGTGCACTTAGCTGCTGCCGTGATGCTTTTAGACCACAGGGAAACAGTTTACAAAATCTCTTGAAAGAAATCCAAAGAAAAGGAGGCTGTATCTAACTCCAGGACTTGAGGGTTGTTCCATTTCCCATTTCCAAGTTAGAACACAGCTTCAAAACACTGGGAAGATTGTTTTAGAAGTTCTTATCAAATCTTTCCTCTTAATAGGACAGCAAACATTTCTCTCACAACTTTCCAATAATATTGAGCTTTCATCTTGGTTCTTTTCCTGTATCAATTTCTGTTTGCAGAGGGATTCACAAACCTGTGAGCTAGCAAGGTATCATAACAGTTGCATTTGGTGGCTGAGGAAAATTGTGTAACATTTAAAAACTAATTATTGAACAAGTGAGTATGTAGATCTTTTCTTCATCTTCGTAACCAGATAGACACAACACTGAAATTGCTAATATTTTCATTAAATAATTTAGCATAATTTCAGTTTTATTTAAATAATTTTAACTTGAAAATTCAGTATTTGATAATTATATTTTGCACTCTTTTATTAGATAATTTTGTTTTAGAAAAAGTAATGTCAAAAAATTACTTTACTTATTTACTCCCAGTATTTATTTTAAGGAACATATTTTGATGCATATATGAGGTCAGAAAATTAATTCCATGAACTCATCCTAGACAAAGTGCTACGTACCTCATCGCTGAATATCACTCCCCTTGGGAAGCTGTGCACCAACACCAGCACCTAGTCCACCCTTCAAAGCAATTTTGGAACTCTTTCTGGAATGGCCATAGAGCTGTTGTCGTGCCCCAAATCTGACAATTAAGTTCATGAACTTGCCAAATTTATGACACCTTACCTAGTTTTTTGCACAGTGCTGCCAATGTAAGCACACAGTGGCAAGTTCGTGAACTTAATTGTCAGATTTCGGGTACGTTGACAGCTCTGATGGCCATTACAGAAAAAGAGTTCCAAAAGTGCTTTGAAAGGTGTACCAGGTGCTGGCATCAGTGCATAACTTCCTAAGGGGAGTACTTCAGAGGTGATCGTAATGATATTCAGCAATGAGGTATGTAGCATTTTTTTCTAGGATGAGTTTACAAGATTAATTGTCTGAGCTTGTATATTTGTATTTTACACACTCTTAAAGTAATCATATTTTGTTTTTTATTTCTTTGACTTACTAGGATTTGTAGAACACAAATTATGGAAAAAATTGATTATAACAATGTAATAAATATTTTGGCAAATTGAAAGCAAGAAAACAAATTTTATAAAATCAATATGTAATAATGAATAGGTTCATTTTATTTTCCATGCAAATATTCTTAGTCTATCAATAGAACATCTTCCATCAGATTTTATAATTTTGTCATTTTATGGACATATTTGTTATTATAGGAAGGTAAACATTATGTAATAGTTTTGTTGCTTGACATATAACTTGGTTCAGAAGATCAATGATACCATATATGAGCTTAAAATAATTCAATTAATTTTAACCATGGCAGTTCTCTAGGCACTAAGAAACAAGTAAATATACAAAAAACATCCTGCCTTCACAGGGCTTAATGTTGTAGTGTAGAGGTCTACAAACATTCTGTGCAAAGGGCCAGTTAGTAAATATTTTAGGCTTTATGGACCACATCTGACCTCTGTGACATATTCTTTTTTTTTTTTATCTTTTCAATCTTTAAAAACGTAAAAACTATTTCTTACTTGCAGGCCATTCAAAAGCAAGTCATCTCCAAAACAGGCCTTGGCCCCAACTTGGCCCTCAGCCCTCAGACTTCTCTTCTAGTGCCTTTAGCTGCTGTGCATCTGGGGGGAGATGGTGAAAGGTCAAATCAAGTCCCACACTTTTCATTACCATCTAGATTGAATCACTGAATGCAGACTAGCTTCCTCTGAATGCCAGTGTGGTTCTGCAAGTCAAGTAATTTGGGAGTATGGAGCGGGTATGATGCAATCTGGGTGAGTCATCCTCAAGGCCTAGATCTGGGGAGGACCATTGTTCCCCATGAGGGCTGCCAGGTGGAATCTTTGTAACTGCTATAGTTAGGCCTGAAAAATCACAGACAGGCTTTTGGCCGGGAGCCGGACTGCTCAGTCATTCTGTCATACATTGTCCCTCAGTCTGATAAAATGAACTTACTGTTTATTCAACAAATAGTTATTGGGCACCTGCTGTTTGCCAGATTCTGGGTTCAGCATTTATGCATAAGTAGATTACTAAACCGCGGAAGGTACCCTGGGCTTTGTTTACTCTCTGGCTCGAAGAGAAAATTCAAAAGGTAGGCTCTGAGTACACAAGTAGTTGATTCATTTTTGCAGTATCCAAGTTAAACCTGGCTTTAGATGGTTCAATATAAGCATATTATTGCTAAAAAAATTGCTTGCTTTTAAAAATGATTCATTTTAAAATAACTTGTTTTTGGGTATGGTCTAACTCTTGGTTTCTAAGTGCTAGTAAATATTTTGGCAAAGCTTGAAGTTTCTCTCAAATCAAATTGTCCTCAGTTTAAGAAATTAGTTCTTACACACACTGATGGTTTAGGTTCTCCCACAATAGAGCAGTTTGTTATTAAAATAATATTGATCTCGCCCATTTATGTGTAAATGCCAGGGAGAACTGTATCAAGGAAACTTCTTTCTGGTTTTAATCTATTTGTGATTGGGCAAAATTATTTTATTTACTTTTAAACAAAAATTTAATTGAGTGTAACAATATTGTGCACATGACTAAATTCAGTCTTAAAAAGTGTCAGTAAATGCATACCAATAGATGTGTGTGTGTGTGTGTGTGTGTGTGTGTGTGATGATCCTTTTGTCCTCCAATAATTATTCCTTATTGTTTTAAACTTGTAGAACAGGGTGCTCTTTGGTATAAAATGTCACAGGGAAGTTCTACTACCAAAGACTTGTGGAATTTCATGCTTCTTATCTCAACAACAATGTACACTATAATGATGTTTAAACTTTGAATTCTTTTCCTTATCAAATGTCAAGGAGAAACTCTAGGTCAACTGTCACTTGATTTCTATTCGCCCGGGTATTATCCCTTTCTTCTGATGATGAATGTGTTGTAGTTTAAAGAAATCACAAAGGAGCTGAAAACTTCAACAGTAAATCAAGAATATGCTTTGCAGAAAGCTAAGGTACAAATCTCTAGAGAGGATACAGCTGTGTTTCTAATATTTCAGTTTATAAAAAAGGAAGAAATGATCAAAAAGCAAAAGAAACTGGTATGACATTTTGCAATCCTACATCAAGTTGCTCCATAGAGCTTGAAGCTACATGTTCCTCTCCTCATAATGTCTAAAACCATAGCTAGATATATATAACACATGATTCAAATCATTGCAATATCTCTTACTGAAGTTATAGCAAACTAAGTGGTTAAAAATAGTGCTTCTATTTTTAGAGAGAGAGAGAGAAAGAGGTTGCTCAGAGGGATGTATTTCAGTCCTCAGAATGTCTTTTATCTTGGATATCTCATTAAGCAACACTGCTTAATACTGACGGTACTATTTATGGTTAATTATTGTTAGCATTGCCTAATAAATTGTCAGTCAGCTAGTTATTATGCACACATACACATATATGTATATTCATTCATATACACATATGTACTATATATATTTACCTTTAAAGTGCTTCAAAGGAGAAAATGTTAAGTGTGAGGTAGGTCTTGGACTCAAATAGATATTGCTTTAAAACCTGCTTATGCCACTTTTTAGCTGTGTCAGCTCAGGCACTTTACTTACTAAATCTACATAATACCTTCTTAAAATAATTCTTCTGAAGACAACTAAGATAATGTATATTAATGCTTATCTTAGTTTCTGGCATAAATGCACACATACAGTAGGTATGATGATTATTATGTTGTGTTTGTGGTTATTAATATGTAAACAGAAATCATTATTATTTGTTTTCTAGCAACAATCAGTTATAACCACTGATTATTACATGATTGACTTTAAATCAGAGATAGGATGGGAGAACTAATGCTATTACATGACAGGTACCTCATTATCACAGTCTTTGTTGGGAAGGCAGTCTGCCCTGGGAAGGTACAGAAATGTGGATATCAAAGAAGAGGAAATAGATAACCCACTACAGCTTAAAACTTTACACATGAGAGGCCTTCTTCATCTTGCCCAGGCTGCCTGGTGGGTCTAAATAAGAAAGAGCATCTCAGAAAATATGTTGCATTTCATCAGAACTATGTATCTTAATAAAGACTTCCCTTCGCTTTTCCTCCCAATTTGAAGATATCAACAGAAGTGCTGTTAGCTCCAAAAACTTTCCTGTGTTTATGACTTTCATAACAGCATGACTATTTTGAGACTTGGTGCAAAGATAGAGTCACTAAAGCTTGAAAGGTGCCATGGGATTTGTTTACTACTTTAGCTTCTTTAAGTATCTGAAAATAGACTAAAAGAATAAGCAACAGAAATCATTATTAGATGTGTGATAATGTCAAACTTGGGTGAATGGAATTCACAGTAGTCCTATAATTTAAAATTTCAAGATTAGATGCTGTCAGAAACAATGAACGATCTGAGAATTGATTTCATGCTGCTTACAAGCTAAGAAGTTAGTGTATTACTGTTTCATAGGTGCTGGTGGAAGACACAAGGCTCCTGGGTCAGAAACAAAGGACTTTATGACTTGTGGCACATCAAGCAGATACCACATTTATGTCAGTTTTTCTAGCTGTGAAATTCCTCAGGGGCTACACAATAAGGCCAAATGGATGCTATACATATACACAGTGGGTTTGTGTCATAGCTGAGGAGTACTAATCTTGGAGATTCCACTGATTTTTTTATCAAAAGCAGTAAGCTAGCCTTCATATTTTCTTGGGGAAGAAGACAGGAGGGTTACAAACTACATAAAAAATCTTGAGGAATAGCCCAGAAAAAAGAACAGTCAGGGCCTTACTTTCTTGGCACATCCAGGAAGATATGTAGGATCACTGGAGAATCAAAGAGAATGATATCTCTATAGATCATGGTACTAGAAAGAGTTACATGGAACATATTTAGAAAAATGCAGCCTTTATATAAGTCATATCTATCTATGTTTGATTGTCATGGTCTGGATAGCAATTATGTCTTAATGTATTTAATATACTGTGAATTTTCAATTAAATCACTTAGTTAAAAACTGCACATGATGGAAAAACTGTAGGGTGGTCTCAATGATTCTCACTTCTTGGTATTCATGACCTTGTATTACCTACTCCCACTGAATGTGGGTGGGACCTATGACTTACTTCTAACCAACAGAATATGACAGAGGGAAGGTGTCACGTTAAGTAAGTGAGCCTCGCCAGAAGACTCAGTCTAGAGGCTCTCTTGGCTGTCTTGAAGAAGTAAGCAATCATGATGGGGAAGCCCATGTGCCATACCTCTAGAACCAGAGGGTAGCCTCAGTCCAATAGCCATCAAGAAGTCAAATTTTCAGTCCTATCGATGCAGAGAAACTAATTCTGCAAACAACCTAAGTGAACTTGGAAGCAAACTCTTCCCCAGTCCCTCAATGAGAACGTAGGCCAGACCAAATCTTTATTGCAGTCTTGTGAGACCCTAAGCCAAGGACACAGGTTAGCCACGCCCAGACTCCTAACCCCCAGAAACTGTGAGATAAGTGCATGTTGTTTTAAGCTACGAAATTGTGTATGATTTTGTTACACTGGAATAGGTAACTTATACACCCCAGTAATTCAACATGTATCAGTGATATTTTTGAAGAATAGCAATTATAATTATTTTAATAAAAGCAAATGAGCAAAATAATAGTTTTGATATTGAATACATCTTAGAAGTTAATTTTTGTATTACTTTTCTTTTGCAATTAGAATAATATCAAGATATAATTTGTATAAAAATTGTAAACCGAACCACTTCAACAACTGATTATCAGTAATTTTTAACTCATAAAACATTTCAATAGTGAGTACAAAGGGATTAAACAGTAAAGCTTCTGAGCTGTTTCTACAGGGGGAACACTTAGAATGTAACACAGTGTCACGGTACTGGGCAGTGGGAGAATTTGCCATCTGTCCAGATGCCAATTAGGAAGGGGATTTTTTGACCAAAAGGAAATTAATGTTACCTACACTATTGTTTTCTTGAGGATAACAAGTATGAGTGACAGTCAACATTTGCAGAGCTTGTTGGAAACAATAAAACCTTTATAGAAATCAATTTATGAAGACCAATGATTATCTACACATAGTAAGGAGTTTCAGCTGAAATAGTGAGAGTAAGGTGCCAGTGGGTATGAGACTAAAAGTCGAACATGGGAGAAGTAGAAAATTTATATATTTTTGATATATATATAAACACATACACACACACACACACACAAACACACATATTTATATATACCTATATATCAAACCAGAAAAAAGACTTGGTCTGAGCATTAATACCAGTACCTTATAAAGAAAAAACTGCAAATTAATACAAAAATACATTTGTGTAACATCGACTCCATTGATTATAATTATGAATAAACATTTATTAACTGAAAACTGTTTATAGTGTGAATGTTGCTGTTCTCAGCCAATAATTTATATTATTTTAATAACATCCCACGTTAAAACATGGTAATAGGTACAGCTATGTGTATATATATATATATACTTGGCCTAGGTGGTGGATCTATGGACAATTATAATCTCGGCTGTGTTGTCAAAAACTTGGATGTTTTTAAATAATTTGCAAACATTCTTAATCAATATCTATTACATTCCTGGTAATAAACTTGGTATGTTATGCCATGTGAGAAAATTGATTCATATGGCATAAATATCAAAATCAAAGTTATGAAAAAATGCATAAAAAATGTTAGGGCCATCACCAGGTATCTATACCATTGTTTACTATAGGTATATAAAAAAAGAAATGAACAAACAAATAACCCATGGACACAATCAATAGTTTAATGTTTATTTGGGGACGAGTGGGTCAGGGAGGGGAGAAAGGGGAGGGGGTAGGAGAGGAGGGGGGAAGCTAAATATAAGGTGATGGAAAGAGAAGTCACATTAGGTGGTGAACTTATTATACAACAAGCTGACAATGCACTGTAGAATTGTATGCCTGAAACCTATATAATCCTTGCTAACAGATGTCACCCCAATAAGTCTAACAATAAAAATGAAGTAAAAAAAAACAAAAAAAAACAAAAAAAAACCAAATACACACACACACACACACACACACACACACACACACACACACACTATGTATATATAATGTGGTTTTAAAATTTCAATGTTTTCATATATATATATATGTGTGTGTGTTTGTGTGTGTGTGTGTGTATATAAGTGTGGTTGTCTTTGGATTCTAAACACAGCCATTCTTAGCTTGCATATTGGTCTAAATTTTGCAGTAAATTTTTTTAAACCTAGAAGGTTATGGTTGAGGTTATGCTACATATGCTGAGGCATTTTGGAACATTGCACAAACATTAGGGCAGAATAATTTCTCCCCTGGAAAGGATCTCGTTCACTGATTGCTCATTAGTCAACTCTGGGAAGCATAATTTCATTTTATGCATCTTAGTGAATATTTTCTAAAGCATAAATTTTAAATTTCTCACTTGCATTTGTAACATAGCTCCCACAACCCTGTAGATCTTTGTTGTGCTTAAATTGACAACCCTGGGTATGGAGGAAATAAATTGATGTTTGTTTTCATTTTTTTGCAATTACAAAAAAAAAAAAAAAGCCAAACCCAAAACCCAGCATGTTGGATGATTCCGCTCTTCGCCGTCAGGCTTCAGTGAGTCATGCCCTTTCTGCAACGTAATAATTACGCCAGGGATCATTTCACTCCCGTTAATCTTTGCAGAATTTGCCAAGAATCTGAAATTCATTTCGTAAAAGCATTGAGGATTAAGAGTGCTCGCCTGGATTTTATCTCCAAATTCAAGTAAGAAAAAATGAAATTACTAAGAACTTGTTTTTCAGCTTTGCACTTGTCTTTGCTCTTATTTTATATGTAACAGCTTTACTGAAATATAATTCATATACTAAGTGTATATAATTAAACCACCTATAGTGCGCAATTCAATGGATTTTAAGATATTCACAGAGTTCTGCAACCATCACCGCAATGAACTTTAGGATATTTGCTTCACTTCCAAAAGAAGCACTGTACCCATAACAGTCACTCACTATTTTACCCTAATGCACCCCCTCCTAACTCTAGGCATCTACAAATCTATTTTCTATCTTGATTTGCCTATTCTGGACATGTTGTATAAACAGAATTGCACAATGCATGACTTTTGGGGACTGGTTTCTTTCACTCAGCATATGATTTCAAGGTGCATCCATGTTGTAGCTTGTCCTAGTACTTTTCTTTTTATTGCCAAATAATATCTTGTAGTATTGATGTATCACATTTTATCTATCCATTCATCAGTTAATAGATATTTGAGTTGTTTCAACTTGTTGGCTATTATGAACATATATTTAGACATTTTAGTGTGGACATAAACTTTCATTTCCCTAGGAGTAGGATAGATGGGTTATGTGGTAACTCTGTGTTTAATATTTGAGGAACTGCCAGAGTGTTTTCTAAAGTTAGTGTACCATTTTACACCCCCACCAGCAGTGTATGAAGGTTCCACCACCTCACCAATATTTGTTACTATCTATCTTTTAATTATAGTCTCTCCTAGTTGGTGGGAAGCGGTATGCCACTGTGGTTTGGATCTCATATCTATGATTGCTAGTGGTGTTGAGAATCTTTCTGTGTGTTCGTCTTTACACTTCGCCCATGTGGTCTCATTCAGAACTAACTATGTATTTGTTGAGGGAGTAGAGACTCAGTATGGCTAATACATATTGCATTATGTCATTTGATATGTTTTTGTGGCTTTGTGATGGTATAAGGTTCTAATCCATGTGATGTTTTCGCTATTGGTGTAGTGATTTGTATTTTAGAAAGAGAAGGTCGGAAGAGTTAAGGGACAGTAAGAGGAAAGAAGCCAGTTCAAAATCATAGAGAAAACAGGGTTAAAATCAGGAAAGCAAGAAGCCAAAAGGAAAAACATAGTAAAATCCTAGGTGAGGCAAAATTGTGTCCTCTTTGTAAATAAAACTGACATATCCCTTGCTACCACTATTGTCCATTAGAGTCTTAAAATTTTAAATATTTGGATGATTTCTAGATATAGTGTCCATGAAAACAGTTAAGTGTTTATTTTTAAAGTCACCATTTTTACCTTGCACTGGGTATTTTAGGGCTACAGAACATCCCTACCCCCTCTAAAAAAATTAAAGAAAAAAATGGAACCAGAAAGAAGCTTATGGATGTTTTGTCTAGACCTGCTAGTACTGATGTGAGCTAACAATAGATAAGTCAGAAACATAAAGCTGAAAACCCATATCTAAACTGGATAGACAAAATATGGGAGTTGTGATGACTGACCAATATGGCTTAGGTTGTTATTGATTTGAAGTTGGGAGTAAATAGGGATATTGTGCAGTACAGGGACAAAACAAAAGAAGACAAAACATGTAAAAGATGTAGAAGGCAGCAAGTCAAAATTATTTACAATATTTAAAAGTTAAAGATCTTAATCACACATGAATTTTGCTCTCTTTCAAAAGGCCTCTCCCTAAGCATAGTCACAAAATAATGATGCAATTCAACCCCTCATTTTCTGGGTGAGAAACTAGGGATCAAGGACATTAAGGGGTTTATCCAATTAAGCTAATACTAACACAAGCACTAAAATGGAGTTGTAACTCCAAATGCAGTGACCTTTCTTTTTCAATATTATTTCAACTATGTGTTCAGTCAATAGTACGAGTCAGCTAGGTCTTGCTCTTTGTAATGTAAAGTAGAGGGAATATTTGATAAGCATATTATTAATTTGGGTTTAACAAACTCAGTAATTTGGTTTCTCTTCCACTACCTCCAGTTTTGTTCTATGGCAACCACGTCAAAAAGTGATGCCACTCCATGATTCAAATGTTTAACTGTTCTCCGCTATTAACCAAGCATCGTATTAAGCCTAGATTCCACTTACTTTATAGTGGATAAAATACTATACAAATACTGTACAAACATTGTACAAATGCCATATTTGTGCAAAAGGGATTAATTAGTAAATCTGCAGCAGTTGGTACCCTAACAAAAATTACTCTGATTTTTTTTATTAAAAGAGACAAAATTACATATAAATTTTACTAATTTAACTGCTCTAAGTGGTGTTCCTTTGATTCCAAATTAAGTAATATGAAGTAAAATGAACCAAAACCAAATAAACCAAATAAATTGCCTTGAAAAGTTGAATATAAATGACGTGTAAGCCTTGGACAAAGCTTGTTATTTAATGATAAATTTCAAACACTTGCTGTCTTTTAAACATTTTTAAAAAATATGCATCACACAACGTATATGCCAGAAATAGTTGTGCCCTACTTAAAGTGCTAAATGTTAAATTTCGGAATCAATAATAACCTCTTTCTGTTTCTAAGGTATTTATAAATCTTTCCTTCTTTTTAGGGTCTCCAGGGATCCCTTTAGACTGCCAGGGATCTAAAAGAATCTTACACAAAGCCTTTGAACACTTACACGGGTTTAGTGAATATTTCTTAATAATGAAGTTGATAATAAATTATCACTTATTTGTTATATTTCAGGATTCTTTATCTGCACTGGAATATTTCTTGTTAAAAATAATGTTTTCCTCCTACTCTTTGGTTTTTAACACCTCTTGATGAATCCCTTCACAGAAACTGATGTAAGAAAGTTGTCATTCTGTTCTCTGCATCCCTAAAGCAATTACAAAGCATTTGTGAAGCTTGAATGAATTCTTTTTAAGCCTCTGCTTTAATAGATTTTCAGCATTTATCAACTTACAAAAAGTATTTGTGTCAGCCAAAACTTTGCAAGTATAGTTTTAACAAGACTTAAAAGAGATTTCTCACAAAACCACAATTCCACAAGTGTAGTTTTAAAATGACTTAGCCAGTATTTCTTCTAAGGAAAGAGTTGGGGAACACACCTTGAATGACCATTTTGTGTGAACAGTTATGTCCTAGAGAAGGATCAGGGAGAGAGGGGACAATGGACAATGGCCTAGATTCTTCTGTACAAGAAAATGTTATGTTTAATATTCATATTTAAGTTTTGTGCATAAATGCAAGTGTAAGCCCTTTATCTTCTAGTACAGTCTGCCATTAGCACATGTTTTTGGAATGAGTATTTGTTTGTTTGTATTTTGGTATAAAAGAAATCAGTATAGTATTACCATTTAATAAGTGAGGTACATACGAGTACACAGGATGTGGGGACCACATTAAACTTTAACTAGTGGAACATGAATCCAGAGCCAGAATTGACTGGAAAAGCTTCCTTTCCCCACCCATCCCCTGAATCCTTGGAGACTTTGAGAGGAAGAAATGTTACCACAATCTGTGGAATGGGGTTTAAGCATGTCCAGTGAATCCTATTTCTGTAGACATCAGATTGTACCATTGCTATTTTATATTTCAAAACCACATTGCTTTAGCATTCTTTAGTTTTAGAAAACAATTTATGTTAGACCAATCATAAGTTAAGAGCACCACTTGATCTTGTTACCTTAATAATATTCACTACTAACATTCATTAGCATTCAGCAGTTCCTCAGCATTATAATAAGTGCTCAGACAGACTTAAGGAAAAGAGGAGAAATGGTCTCCTTCCTCAAGAAAAGCACTTTTTCATTGACAATATGAAGACATAAATTACTAATTTTATTATGCATTTGTAAATCTGGCTCCCTCACTGGACTATGCGCAGGACAAAATTTTATTCATCTTTGCAACTTCATTGCTTAGAATTGTTCTTGGGATATACTTGGTATTCATTAAGTATTCATTGATTAAAATAATAAAATACTAAAGAGATAAGAAAATGTTTGTAAATATTGTAAATTGACCTTTGTTTTGTTGAATCAGAAGTACTGTAAAAATGTGGGGACACAGGCATAGAGAGCTAGAAGAATAGCATTATGATACTTTAGAAATCAAATCAAATGAAAATATTAATTATACCAAAATACTACAAATCAAGCATTTGTTACCTGTGTGATACAAGAAAAGTGTATGGGAGGCCAAGCACACAGGAAGGGATTAGAACTATGTTTTTAAACAAACTTTTGTGTGTGCATAACTGTCGAAATGTAGAATGATGTGTGTGTGTGTGTGTGTGTGTGTGTGTGTGTGTGTGTTTGAGGGAAGCAGAAGGAAAAAAAATGACAAAATCATTTTCAAGTAACTAATCTGTGAGCTATAGAGATTTGCCAAGGAAATGACACACCAGTTTCTTTGCTAATCAGGCTGGTAGTAGCTGCAAGGATCACTGATAAGGAGTTCAGCATAATGAGTTCTAAAAACAATATGTCATCCTCCTCACTGTGACATGACAACAGCACCAATACCCTTAGGTTCTCTGATGAAACACACACACATGCACACACCACATATTAGAATCACTCTCAGCTTAGAGCTATCAAAAAAAGAAAGGAGAGAGAGAGACAGATAGAAAGAAACAGACACCAAATTAGCCCACTTTAAAAGTCTTATTCTCTGGAGTTTGCTTTTTTATGAATGTGAAAGGATTTTCAGAGCACAAAAATTAAAAGACAAATACAAAAATAATGACAACCAATTTCTCCCACGTAGTTTTGCATACACGTATTTCTTGATACATTGCTGTATTCCTCTGGCTTTGCATAGGTTTCAATTTGAGAGATTCACAACACAATGTTTTCTGATCACTTTGAGGTTGGCTCCGGCTCTTTGGACTGTTTTTCTTTCATGTGTTCATTCATTCGTCAGTTCCTCGAGCGCACACCTTACTGAGCCCACCATGTCTCAGATGCTATTCTATATTAAGCTCCTGAGACAGAGAGGCTGGTAAACCCTACTTTTTTGTGTACAAGTAACTCGCAATCTAGTAAAAAAATACACAGCTACTTGGGATTCAGATAGTAAACACCATAAAATGTAGATACAAGATAGATTATAAAATCATATAGAAAAGTTGCCTCCTAAAAATGGTGAAGAAAATGTTCTAGGAGCAGTTGATGCTAGCATTGACCTTTCAAGTGTGAATAGGAGTTAGGTGTGTAAAGCAGTGAGTCTCCGCCCAGTAAGCAACATGGACAATGAAAATGAAACAATAGACACAGGGGTGAGAGGAAATTACAGGCAATGTGCTAGAGCACAGAAAAGGCAGAACCAGGCACTGTGGACTGAATTGTATCCCCCCAAATTCCTATGTTGAAGCTCTCTAAACTTCAGCGGAATGGGTTTTGGAGGTGGAGCCTTTAGAAACTGGGGCCATCACGGTGGGGTGCGTACCATCGAAAGAGGAGAGCTTGCCTGCACTTTATACCATGTGAGGACACAGGGAGAAGGTGGCCTTCTGTAAGCAAGGAAGAGAGCTTTCACCTACTGGATCTTGTTTGTGGACTTTCCAGCCTCCAGAGTTGTGAGAAATAAAGTTCTGTTGTTTAAAGCACTCAGTCAGAGGTGTTTTGTTAAAACAGTCTCACATGGAACGTGAGGAAGTAACGCTGGCGAGATGAGCTGGGCCCAGGCTGGGAAGGCCTAGGAGCCCTGTTAAGAAATAGACTTGATACTCCAGTCAAAGGAGATCGCTGGTACGTTTTGCTTCTCTTTACACAGGCTGAGTTTTCTCCCAAGTGTTTTCCTCAATTCTTAATGCCACTCTGAATTCACTAATCATCCACAAAAATGTAGTTTAGCTCTACATGAAAATAACTTGAATTCTCAGGTTGAAATAGATATATCTCCCTTCCGACAACAAAATCTGGAAAAGTGAGTTGAGGGAATTATTAAATGTATTACAAGTGTTGCTTTCTAAAACAAAAGCAAAATGAAAAGCAATGCATAATCAATTTACAATGACATTAAATCAACACAGTCGCACTGTTATTGTTTTGTTAATGAACAATTCTCTTTAATTTGTATGTAGTGGAAGTGAACAAGAGCTTCAGGGGATCATTGAAATAATGTGAATTATTATGTCCTTAAAAAACCTTGTATCCGCTGCTGATTACTTTGAAATGTTTGGAAATATTAATTTTGACTTAATTTTTTTTCTCCCACTGGTTACACAAATGGATAGAGTGGAAATAATAAAGCAAACAAATACCATTCTCAAAAATAACGTTTGATTAACTGACTCTTGGCTGGGAATTCTTAGTCTTTAATGAAAGCCTCTCTTTTGAGTATATGTATAAAAGGCGTCAGCAATCGCAACGTAATTTTAAAGCCCCAATTTGCCTTTATGTACTAATCATTACTGAGAATAGTAATTATCAGTAATTTTTGTCTACAAATATTGTCTGTTTCATTTGATTGTCATTATATACAAATTCAAATCAATGCTTCAGTTCATTTTACCACCAAACGCAGAATGTTAAGCTTATTTGTTTGCTAACACTACACCAGTATCATCCCCTTCCCCGAAAAATCTCAAGACTTTTGCAACATACTGAAACCATTTCCAGTTCAGTTAGAGTCTGCAAGGAACTTAAGTACGTATTGTTGGCTAGCTTGATCCTAATCACTGTTCTATGAGGTAAGCACTATTGTTAAGAGCACAAATTTGTAGAACAAGAAACTGCAGTTGTCAGGCCCGTTCTGTGTGGATCCTAACTCTTTCCCTCTGGCTCTCCCCAGAGTAGGAAAGTGGGGGAACTGCACAGCAGAGTCATTTAACAGAAGCTGTTAGCTCTGAATTTGCTGTATCACATTTACTCCAAATGAAGGTGCAGAGGAGTGGGGGGACCAGAAGATAAGAATTTAAGATATTTGGTGCCATTTGCTTCATTTTTCTTATTTCTCCAGCCCTTTATTTTGAGATCTTGATTTTGAATGTTGAGCTGGTTTGGCACACGGAAGCGGTCTAGGAATAATGGGACAGGGGTTGTTTTTAATTGCTGATTATAGTCCACAAGCCATTGGGTAACAAAAGGAAGAAAATAATTTCTGATTCATTTCAAATAGAGCTATTTAGATGAAGAGGCTAATAACTTTCAGTTTGGGTCACATAATTGAGTCATCAAGTGACTGAGGTTTTGTCTTCTTTGGTGCCTATTACAGCTTCTCCTGGACATGATTTTTAATTTAAGGATTGTTAGTTCTTTTAGGGTGATATAGTCCTGACAGTCCGGAAAGGATTTGATTCCTTAGTGAGAGGTATAAAGCTCATGAACTGAAAGCACACATAAAATTTAAATTGTATTTTCACTCACCAGTGGCTTATTAGGGCAGAAACTCTTAATCAGACAAATCATTTTCACAATAGAAAGGTAAACAAAAGCATTATTACAATTACATATATTTTCCTGCTCTGACAAATGAGTCAACACTTAACTCTTCAGTGATGATACGTAGATGTTCTAAAATTGAGAGAGCTTTGTAAATAAATTTGGTAAAAATAATGAAAAGTATCTGAAATCTGTCTTCTTTTGCTCATGTGAGATTATATATATATATATATATATATATATATATATATATATATATATATATATATATATATCTGGTGCCTTAATTTGCATCTTTCTTTGTCATTTTTTCCTTTCTCTGTTAGAAATAAAGAAAATCTAGAGAATTCAAATGCTTTTAATTGCAAGAGGAAAAGTAAGTACACTTGAGGAACCCTTGTATTTGACAATCATTTCCAATTGGAAGTTCTTATGACAGTGTCAGATTTTCCTCAACCATTTATTTACATAAAAATCTTTTCACTTAAATGCATACATTTAAAGCAGCCAAATGTCTAGTACTAAAAAGCAGGGGTTTTTTTGCTTTAGTCTTCCAAAATTAGGAGGTTTTCTCCACAAAATGAAACCTTGTATTAGTCAGTTCAAACTGCCATAACAAAAATACCACAAAAGGCAGCTTAAAAAACATTCAAAAGAATGTTGTAGTGAATCCTTTCGTAAATGGTGAGGAAAAAAAAGACAAATGATGGATCTAAAATATATTATATGGTCTTTAGCACCAGGTATTGTGTAAGATAAACCTAGAACACTGATTTGAGTTCATTTTACTAAGCTTGTAGTACATAATTATCTGTATTTACAAGTTAGTTAATTATAGCTAAGGATAATTATTAACTTATCAAAAAACATCGTTAGTAAGTAGGAGAGAAGGTATTTAGCCTAGGTTTATCTGACTGCAAAACTTTTACTTTTTCAATAACACACTCCTCTTAATCCTTAGTGAGTAATCTTTAAATAATGAGAACAATCTTCATGTGAAATAACTATTTTGTAAATTTTCAAGTTATATAAAAATGATGAGAAAAGTAGATCAGATGGAAGCCATAAATATCATTTAATCCAAACTTTTCATTTTGCTTGAAAGGAAATAGGCTGAAGGTGATAAAATGTCAACTCACATCATTAACACCTTATTAAAAGGTGTTATTAAAGAGGTAATACAAAAACTGTTATTATAAAGTAGGCTTCAATTTTACTTCACCCAATTGTATTCAAAAGTATCTTAGTATCTTGTCTATGCACTGATCTCAGAGAATTAGGATTGTCATATAACCCTTAGAATTACATAGATTAATGGGAAAGGTACATGAACTTGGTGGGGAGTTTTAGAGGGCTGAGTTTTCAATTCCTATCAGTCAGGTGGTTGTTGTCCTAGAGATTATTCCTTGGCTTGGAGGTGGTTAGTCCTTGTTCTGAGGCTCAGGGATAAATCTTATACTTTTCATAGAGAGAATCCAAAGTGATGCTCAATTCTGTGGACCTGACTGGCCTACACAGGGACAGTGAAGGGGAGAAACATATCCTTAGATTCAGTAGTTTCTGGATGATTATGAATGTGGGAGTCTCAGAATAATGTGAGGGGTGTGAGACATTATTGCTAATTCACTGGATTCCACGATAAGTATTGCCAAATAATATCAGGGTAGAAGCCTAAGTGCTGCATGCTTTAATGCAGAATTGAGCTTAAAGCTGGGAAATAAGTAAATAAATAAATATTACAAAAAATTAGTGAGGAAATTGGGAAACAATGAAAATAATGAAGAAGGATACTGTGACAAAGCCTCTGTTCTTAAGGCCAATTCAATTTTGGTATTTCATGGAAGCTTAAGACTTTTGAAGTACAACATATCATGAAACAATGAAGATGACCTTGACCCGACTATTTGCTGTTTGATCTATGATGATTTTTTCCCCCATGAGTCTTTATTGTTGTTGTTAATGAGAAAGAGTTGGAAAGTTACTTTTAAATGTACATAGTATTTAATGAAAGTATAGATGGTGCTAAGATAGGTAATAGGAGAACTCTCAGGCACTAAATAATTATCTAGGTTTAGGGTTTAAAAACCCAACAAATAGATACAGCTTGGTAGTGTTATTAGATTATTTTTATGGAACATAAATCAAGCATTTAAAGTACTTAGTAGAGAAAGTGACATAATCAGATCAAGAAGAAAAGAAAGTTTGAAAAATTTACATGCTTAGCATAAATAAATTATGTTTAAATATAGTTACTCAGAGTAGTAAGTTCCTATGGAATAATACAAATGACTGGAAGAAGAAGCACTCTTAATTATAAAATTATAAAATCGATGTAGTGAAAAATAATTAGAGACGAGATGTTTACTTTAAAGTTAGATCCCTAATTTACTCTCGATTTTATCTGGGCATTATTAATACAAATACCTCACATATGTAGTTTACTTCTTAAGTGTAGACAGGCAAAAAACATTTTTAACCTCAGATATTGAATGTATAATTGAGAAACTGGATGATGAAGATAGAAAAAATAATTGTATTTTAAAATACTAGGTTTTCGTGAAAAGCTATCAGTGAAGGAGAGAAGAAAGACAAAGTAACAAAGATAAAGGTTTCAAAGATTGAGGCAATTGAATTTCCACAGTAATAGAAAAAAAAAGATAAGTAAAAAGTTAGGGGTGGAAAAAAGGCCTTGTATGCTGAGGTGGAATTTGTAATCAGGCTTTTGGGAGAGGATGTTATATAGAAGAATATATAGACTATATAGGATATTTTAAAGTTTTTCTGATAATAGTAATATGTTTCATTTATATAATTGAGATAGAAAAGAAAAAAAATAACCATAAAGTAAATCAATAATTCTAAGACTCAGAGGTGCTATTAGGTAGATGGGATAATAGAGTTTATAATTTTATAGCCATTAAAATTATACTATTTTTTTCAGCTACATATTGACTGCTTAGATCAAAGCACAAGATGAAGTCATGTAAAAATGTACTAACAAGCCAACTGGGAAAGTACATAAAGAGGCAACAAATAATTTGTATGTGAAAAACACTTGTAGAAATGTAAGAAACATCCAAAATGTTCACTGACTCTTCTGATACCTCTGTTTCACTGTTTTTCGAAATGTTGCTCTCTATTCAGTTTTATTCTGTTGACAGATAATTTCAAACAAGTTATGACTGGCATAAAAGACTAAGTCTTTAATCACAAATAGATGTATTTTGGCTTATGGCAAGCAACCTGCAATCACTTGTACCACCTAAAATCGGGTAGCATTTGCAGAAAATCCCCATGCTGACTGTACAAATATGCAAATTTCTACTTCCGCTTAGAAGAAAGAAATCTACAAAGAGTGCTGCTCTCATGTTATTAAGTGAAAATGTGAACTAACCACCAAATGCATCCGTTTTCTAGAGCCAAGCAGATAGGTAAGGTTATAAACTTAGAAAGGTAAGGTTACAAATAAACACCACATTAGAATGACTGTGTTAAAAAATATATTATTGATCGTATGAAAAGTGCAAAATAAAATTACAATGAGGTATCACTACACAACCACCCAAATGGTTACAATTTTAATAAACTTATGCACAAACATAAACACACCCAAAATATAATAATATTTTTGCCCAGATTATAGAGAAACTGATACTTAGCACATTGCTGTTAAGAGTGTTAGTTGGTACAATTATTTTGAAAACAGGCACTATCTACTAAAGTTGAACATGTATTTGCTGTGTGACATAGCCTTCCAGTTTTATGCAGACCAAGTAGAGGAGGTGAAGACGGTTTAAAAACATATATGAAAGTTTCCCTATAACAAAAATGCTCCCTTTTTACCCTGACATATTTCAGTTAAGATAAAGGTTAAACTATGGTTTGCTTTCCAGAATTTGTTAATCTAGCCCATCATGTGATAAATGCTGAGAGTTGAATGTTTGGCAATGAGAAAAATGATGGAATTTTTAGGTCAGATAGATGATTCAGACACTAAGTAATAGTTGCAAAGTTAGATGATTTTGATATTTTCTTGATTTATAAATGTATAATCTTCATTTTTTTATATTGAGGGTCCAAAATTGGTTGTTGGTTTGTTTTTTAATGAAAAGAATGCTACTTTGGTCTTGTCAAATCCTCTTAAAAATGGCAGGCTTGAAGTTGATAAAAATAAGGTGAAAGTATTTCTTTCCACAATAAATCCATTCTATGTTTGTTTATATACAGTGAGTGGCTCAGGCATTCCTGATGTATACCGAGTAATGATTATAAAGTGAAGATCTATATATCAATCACCCAGCTATGAAATAAAACTTTATTTAAAAAAGGAAACTTTGAAATGAAGGCTCTGGATGTAGAATTTTATAAATCAAATATAAAAGTCATGGCAAATGTTAGAGCTCGGTATACATCAGGAATCTTGAAAATTTCTCATAGGGAATTTAATCTAAGTGCCCAAATGTTGCCAAATAAATCAGTGAAAAATAGTTATGACATGCTGAAAATTCAAAAATAATCACTATCAGTCAAACCAATCATGCTAAACAAAGATAAACAATTGGAAAAAAACAGAGCCAGAACTTCTGAAAACTTCTAAGTCCTGCACATCAGAAATAGCATTTTCATGAACAATTTCTGAAACGCCTTAATAGTACTCTTGCAATGATCATTTCAAAAATGATTTTTCTCTAGGACTATACTTGCACCAGTTGAAAATTCTGCCTAAAGAATGGACTTAGAGATGCAGGCTCAGCTCGGGTGTTCTCAGCCTAAGTCACTGATGCTTCCTGCACTCAGCTTCTTAGGCCAGAACTTAGGAATCATCTTCGTCCCTCTCTTTCCCTTTCCTCATACTCTGTATCCAATCCATCAGTGAATCCTGTCACTCTCGCTTTCAAAACCCTATCTCGAATTAAATTCCATCTCACCACTTCCACTCTGTCACTCTATTCCGAGCAGCCAGGCCACCATTGTCTGTCACATGATTTATAGCAATTGTCTTCTAACTGGTATCTCAGATGCTATTCTTAACCCCTCACCATCTAGTCTCCACGCAGCAACCAGTGATCCTTTACGAATTAAATTGTATCTCTCTTGGGCTCAGAATCCTTTGACAGTTTATTATACTTGCAGTAAAACTTAGGGCATTCTTACTGTGGCTTCAGAGGGTCTGCTTGACTGGCCCCTCTTACCATTCCCTTCAAGGCCCTCCCGATCCAGTTCAGTCTGCTTCAGATTTTGGGCATTTGTTTTGCCCCTTAAAGGAGCCAACCTTATCCTTTTAAACTGACTCTTCCCTCTGCCTCGTTGCTCTTCCTTTGGATTTTCAAGTATCATATATTGCCGTGTATAATGTGCACATTTTTTGCCGCGGGGGGGTCCAAATTCGTGAGGAAAAAATAAGGATGCACATTATACATAGGTATACTAATTTCATTTATTTATAAATGTCTTTAATTTTTTTATTTATGCTTATGACTTAAAAGTGTTAATATAAAATTTCTTGTACCATAATATGTTAAAAAATAAATGCTAAATTTTCTTTAAAATAAGAAAGCAATTACCTAAATATAAACAAATAAAAACAAGTTAAAATTAAAATGAAAGATTTTTTTTTTTCCCCTCAAAGTTTGGGTCAAAAACATAGGTGCACTTTATACATGAGAATGTACTACACATGGCAAGATATGGTAGATTTGTCCTTCAAGTTACCTGTCCTTGCCCTCACTTTCTCACATTTCACCTGTTTACATGCTTCATTTCTTTCATAGCATTTATTATCATGTAAAATTTTACTGTTTACTTATTGTTTACTTGCTTAGTGAGTCTGTACCAATAGAAAATAAGCTCTGCATAATGTTAGTCCTTCAGGGCATTAGTTCAGGGAATAATTTTAATGAAGTCAATCAAAGAATAAAACATGTTCATGTTCACCGAGTTGAAATAAAAAAAAATAAGTGGAAATAATTGAAATTGTGCTATCAGAACATGCAAAGACTCTTTATCCCAGAGTCTATTTATACTGACAGGAATAGAAATATAGGAGTAGCTTTGATTACACCTTTCTTACCAAGTGTGATATTATTGCTTAAAATTTATGTTTTAATGTAATAGAAAGTGTGTGTGTGTGTGTGTGTTTAATTTAGGCTGACCAGATGTACCATTTTAAATGGGACAGAAAATAATGGTACTGTCCCATTTCAAATGGTGCATATGGTCAGCCTAGTCTCAGTGGGCTAAATTCAAGGTGTCAGTAGGTAGACCAGATGTACCATTTGAGATGGCCCAGTACCATTTTCTGTCCCATTTTAAATGGCCAGCCTAGTTTAATTTGGTCATAAATTATCAGCTACAGATGTGGACATGTGAGCTGGACACATGATTCAGGACTAACCATTCAGACTTTTCTTCTCTGGAATTTATGTGTGAATGTAAAGAAACTGAGGGTCTCTTCTTCCTCTTACATTCTTCCCAATTTGGATGATGGAAATGTCAAAGTGTCTTAAGCCAGGTTCTCTGCTTGGAGAAAATTTAAATGTACAGAGAGAAATCGAAGCCAATGTGATGAGGTGAAAGTGAAGGAGAAGAGGGAAACCAGATGTTATCATCTGAGTCCTAAAAGTTAGATCTGCCTGAGGCCAGCTCCACCTAGGTCCTTCCTAAGTCAGTAAGCCAATTACCTCTCTTAATTTTTAAAAATAATTTCAGATGATTTTCTGTCACTTGCAATAAAGAGTACTGAGTAATTAATTTAGAGAAGAATAATGTACTTGGTTAGCTGCGTCAAACATTTTCCTGATTATTAGACAATACATGATGATGGATATTACATTAGGATGGTAGACTTGTTATTTTATGAAAGTAGGGCTCCCTAGAGTGTATCTGGTCCAGGGTAGATAATGCTTTGTGTAAATCCAATGTTAACCAAAGCTCTGTATGTAAAGCAAATAAAAATGAAGCCATGTTTTGTCTAGGTGTTCCCACATGCCTCCATACAGAGGGCTTTCAAAAGGCTCTATGGAATGGCAGGCCTCCTTGGGGCACAGTTGGAGAATTAATGAATTGTAAATATCAAAGTAAAGAACTTAAATAGCATTCCTTAATCATATAATTTGTTGGTTAACTCACTGGCCATGAGAAAGAAATGGATAAAGATAATAAACTCTAATTTAATATGACCTTTAATTCAGAGTAATTTCATTATCATCAAACTTCCTGTCTCTTGAATGCTCAAGTAAAGCTCCAAGTCTTTAACCTAGAATACAAGCCTCTTGATGATCTGCTTCTCTTGCTAACCTAATTCCACCACATACTTTGTCAAGCTGTTAACGATTTCTGAAAACATAGTTCTTTGGGTTTTGCTGTATTTGCACATGAATTTGTCTCTGCCCACAATGTTCTACTGGACTTTGTATATTCTGTGCTTCTAACAGTGCCTGGGATGTGATAGATATTCTGTAGATGTGTGCATTAATGAATGAATGGACTTCTTATGTTCTGTAGGCATTTATTATTTAGAAACATCAGAGAGCATATCAAGAATTAGCTTATTAGACACATAAATTATTCCTCATTTAGAAAAAGAAATGTTTAAAAAGTAGTGTAATTTTTAAGGTTAGATAAAGATAAAAACATATGGGATTATGGAACTACATGTACTTCCAGTTGACACATAATTCTTTGGTCTTCCTTGCATGGCATTCCTAAATACCCCAAAGGCTGAATCGTTGTGTCCATAAAAAAAGAAGTAACCTCAACTTTCAATCTTTTATTTTTTACCATCATAAAGACAAATAATGTGCTATTTGACCCTGTTAAAAATATTTCAACAGGTCAAATAGCCAACATATAATTTATTTTAGTTTAATTGTATTTGTTATTAAAGAAAATTCACACTTAAATATTACTGTTTTAACTTTGAAAAAATTTATTTTGGCAGTATAATTTAATTAAATAAAAATTTATTATTTTTAAATCAACTTTTGATTAAGTAAATATGTTATAGAAGGACCATTTTTTTGAAAGTCAGATATTTAATTTAAATATTAAGAAATAAGAAAATAAGTAGATTTCTTTCTATCCTAGTTTAGATAGCCATGCATATGTTTTGTATTCTTAATTGACTTTTCCCTCTTTCTATGAGTAAATTTTATTGAACAAGGATAGCATATTTTCTACCTGGAACATGGTGCTGATTTAACTTTGGTATATATGTTAATTAGAGTCTCTCTAGGGCTTTATACAATGTATATTATTGGGCTTGACCATTACATGCAGCTTAGAAACATTTTTTTCAAGTACAACAAGTGATCCTGATACAGCAGATTTAAGGATGCTGGTTTGGAGAAAAAAAAGCTTGAATATTTTCTGATAATATGCACAGAAACAGTGAAATGAGAGAGGAAACTTGTTTTTCTCTTTAAAAAGAAAAGTCAGAAGACTAAGGACTTAAGTGATGAGTGAAAAAAAAGAGGTAGGAGACCAAGTAAATGGGAGTGAGTCCATTCTATTCATTACTGGTCACATGTTGAGCAGAGAGCCTGACTGGAGAAATTTCTGGGCTTTTATGTCAGAAAACTTTGGGTTTAATTGAATTCTATCACTCAACAACATTGCTCCTACTAAGTCTCTCTGAGACTGAATTTTTTCACCTACACAGTGAACATAATGGTGCTTACTCATAAAATTGTTGTCAAGTGGGAGTCAAAGTGTGTGCAACGCCTGTATCCTTCTTCAGGCAGGTTGAGAGGGTTTGATTTATTGATTCTTTCAGTAAACAATTATTGAAACATTGATTGGATATTTCCTATAAATTAGGCAGTGTGCTAAAGCCTGAGAACAGTTTAGTTTTTATAACAAGGGAACAAATTTATACTTTATTGCTTTTCTAAAACGTTTTAGTGACCAAAAACCATAGATGACCTCATGCTCCTTGTGGAGTTGTGTAAGGCCTCACTGCCCTTCTTCCTGCACTTCCTCCCTCTTTGTGGTTAACCGTCAGTGGGGATCTTTCCTGATCTCTTCCTGTTGTTGTCATTTTAGGAGGGCGGGCTGACACACTTTGCCTCTGCTGTAATACTTTTCGTTACATTAGACGTATCTGAATGTAACCGGTTCTGTGTGGTCACATGGCCTCTCCCCTCCAGCACTCCTGACCCTGCACACACAGATGCTGACCTTCCCCCGTGCACACTGACATGGAAGCATGTTCAGACGTTAAGTGCAAACAGTGTGCTGTTATAGAGTTCTTAACAGCAGAACATTTTCCTCCAATTTTTTTGGAAGTTTTTGAAAAAGAAGGCGAGAACTTCTTAAGGAAGCTCATTACAGGGGATGAAACGTGGGTCATTATTATGGCCCCGAGAACAAAGGGCAGTCTGTGGAATACCACCGTGAGGGACCACCTTTCCCAGCTGAGGCCCGAGTTCTGAATTTGTTCAGTTGAGGGGATTAGAAGACCAATTAATAGAAAAAAAACTAATAGGAAAGTATTACTCTTTTTAGTACAGCCTAGAAATAGGCACTGAGAAAGAAGAGGCTTGCAGTTGGAAGAGAGAGCGAGAGACAGAGACAGAGACAGAGGCAAAAGGATTTCTGTGTTACCACGTTTAAAGACTCTGAAGAGCAGAGCGAGTTCTTCCAAGGAATGGGCACATTCCATTGATTTAGTCTTAGAAGGAGGCTCTGAACTGTCACACTGTCACTAAGCCTGCCCTTAGCTATCCTGACTGTACGAGATTGAGATCAGAGAAACGCAGCAGGTAATCAGGAACAGAACAGCCCGATCGGTCTCCAGACGGGTGCACCTGAGACGGCAGCCTGGCAAGTTGTATGAACTGATCTTTTTGGAATCTTTCGGCCACAAGACAATCCATGAGCCTTTCTAGCTAAAGAGTGATAAAATCCTAACACCTCAGTATTCTGAAACTTTGTTATTACAGTCCATAGAACTGACTTCTGGTTCTTACACTTTTGGGGGGTCCTCAGCCTTCATGAATTTTGATGTTGAGAATTTATTGGCTACTCAACTTTATAACATAAAGAAAGAGTCCTCTTTGATTTAGGACAGCACGCTTACTCTCATCTGGTTGGTAAGGAGTGTCAAGGTCAGAGGACATGGGGACAGTTAAAGCTGACATGGGAAGTACGTTCAAATGCTGATAGACGTGCATTTGAAATCGCTGAGTTTCTTATGGGTTGATATGGCTACACGGCTTTATGAAAAATACTCCTGACTCCTTCAGAAACTCTGACTTTCCGAATGGAAACTGCTCTCTCCAGAAATGATGATCCAGAGGGCCTCTCTTACCACCTTTCCTCATGGAACATTTTCCCAGTTTCTACTCATATTTTTCCTATTAGGTGTGTGTGAACAAAAGTGGAAACCACTGACCATAAACCCAGAACATTACAGGTATGAAGCACGGCTGAGGCTATTGCAATGTTGATTTGCAATTTTTCTTATTATTTTATTTGTATGTTGACAAAAAACCTACGATCAACTATCATCACATAACAAGAGAGAACACTTAAAATTATATCACAAGATTCTAGGTCTTAAAATTAAATTTAATTTAAAATATGTATGAGGTGGCTTATTCTTACTAAATTTGTGTATATGACATAAAATGTTTGATTAAAAATTAAACACTCTATAAAAAGTAAACAGTGGAAGTTATGTAAATGCTAGAACTGACATGAATATTTGTTTTATTTCTGCCCTGATCAAACTGACACAATCAGACAGCAGTTCTTTTTAGTTAGATTTCAGTCCTTTAAAGGAAGTCATTCAACTGAAATGAATTTTCTCATCCTTTGCCTCCTCTGTCTGATTAATTTATAGTCAAACCTGAGGGGTGAAAATACATTTCTACAATGTATTTGTTTCTTCAAGGGGCTACTTATTTCCTTTTGGGGAGTCTATTTCAATTACTTTGTTGATATAAAGCAATTATATGAAATCACTGAAATTGGGCCTAAATCAAGCTTCTATAAGAACAGAACTTATAAACTAAACTGAATGAATAGCAATTCAGAAAGATGTTTCCTAAATTTAAAAAACAATAATACAATGAAAAGAGCACTGCCATTATTAGAAAAATAACTCCAATGTTTTTTGTTGTTGTTTTTTTTTTTTGAAAGGGACAGTTGAACTATACAAGTTTTATGTGTTAGGTAATTATTTTCTGTCTGAATTACATGTTCTCTTTTCCATCTCTTTAATATATTGCTCTGTCATTTCTACTCCAGAAGTTTAAAATTTGGGGGGTAAGTAAAGAAATAGCACAGAAACAACCAAGAAAACAAGACAAGTCTCAACAAATATCCACAGTGGCCAATGTAGGTAAACAAAAAAAAATTGTTTTCTTGGCAAAGTCTTAAAAAAAACTATCTAAATTTGTACATTAAGCAAGAAAGACTACATCTAGTCTTTCATGCAGAGTAATGTAAAAAATAACCAATATTTTTAGCATGCTGAGTAAAGATGCCATGTTACTCTAATATTATTTAGTATCTCCCAATTTCTCTTAGCAAGTAACAGTCTATACCAGGGTTGTTAAGCCACAACTTAGGAGTTGGCTACATAATTTTTATAAAGTTTTATTGGAACACAGCCATAAAATTAATGCATTCATTTATGTATTATCTAGGATGCTTCTGTGCTACAAGAGCAGAGTTGATTAATTGTGATAGAGACTCAAAAAGTATAAATATATACTGTGACTCTTTAGAAAAAAAGTTTTTCAAACCCCTGTTTATACAAATGAAAATAATTAAATTTAAGCTCTTTTGGGATGACGTAATTGGGGCAATTTTACAAAAGAAAACATGAAGAAGAGTTATAGAGGTCTGAGATAAGCAATAGTGGGTCATAAAGCTTATCTTTCTAAAAATGTACATTTCCTAGAATAAACAGTTTTACTTCAAGAACACAATGAGTATGGAATATTGCCTATTTAGATTTAAAAGGGAAAAGAAAGCATTCTAAAAATATATCTGTTTTTTAGGGTGGGTTAACTGCTATGCCAAACAACTCTAAAAGTTAAGAGACAATGCATTATTACTATTATTATTAGTTTTCTACCAACACAAAAATTTGAAAAGAATGTTTCTCTTTGGAAGGCTCTTTTGGGCCATGGTCCTCTGCTTAGGACAGCTTGGCTCCTTGTATTTTGTGGTAGCATTTTCTTCTAGGTCCTTAGAGCTTTCTTCATTTTACTTTCTGATCAGGAAAAAGAATGGAGCATTATGAATGGAAGGTTCTTAAGGACCACATAAGACAGTGAGATTCATCATTTCCACCCAGATTCTAATGTTCAGAGCTTATTCACATGGCTTTCACATAATATGTAGTCTGGTTTGATCAAGTAGGATGGAAAATTCACTTGACAAACTAGTCAGTTTCTGTATTAAGTAAATGTGTGTACATACATGCATGTGTGTGCACACGCACACACACATTTTAATATGAAAAATGCAATTTGCAATGTCATTCATAGACAGCAGTCAACTGTTCGTGCCAGTAAAGTAGTTTAATTTAAGTCTGTGGTATTGTTCCAATTTATGCACTCAAATTACATAAAATTTATTTATGGAACTGATTTTTCTCTGAACATTAATGTACACACATTTATGTTGAATAGCTTACATTTATGAGCTAAGAATAATATTTAGTACTTGGATGTCACAAATAAAAATTAAAAGTGAATATCCTTTAAATATTTTAACAAATTATTAAGAAGATATGAATGAATGGTTCAATTGTGAAGCTGAATAAAAGATATAAAGTTATTATCAACATCTGTAGTCTAGATAGTAGCATTGTAAAAAAAATGATGTGAGCTACATATGTAAGTTTAAATTTTCTAGTTGTCGTATGAAAATTGTAAAAAAGAAACAAGTGAAATTTATCTTAATACCATATTTGTTTTAATAGTGTATCTACAATATTATAGTTCCAGCATATAATCAGTATAAAATTATTAAGATATTTTTATGAGTCCTCAAAATCCAAAGTGTATTCTTTGCTTTAAGCTTGTTGATTACCATATTTCAGAGACTCAATAGCCACCTTTGACTGTGGCTACCATATTAGATAGTAGTACTTTCTTACATCTTTGACTCTCAAACTTTAGGGAGTCTGACAGTCACCTGAGGAATTTGTTAAAAGTATAGGTTCCATGTTTTCACTTAGAAAGTTTGATTTAGTAGGTCAGTGTGGGGCCCAAGAATCTATATTTTAACAAATATCCTCATAATTCTTATGTAGGTGATCAGGGGTCCACAAATTTATCATTATCAAAAGACTACTATGGAAATCTCTAAGGTTCTTTTTACCACCCATTTTATAGTTTCTATGATTTTTCAGAACCTGCAGTTTTAATGACTTCAGCTTGTAGTGTTTATTATAACATATCAGTTTATGAAAAATTTGTTTAAGGAAACGTACTGATTTTCAAATCTTTGGAGACTTCTAACAAAGTCACAGGGCAAGTTCAAGTTGATTGAGGCCGTCTTCTAGCTTGCATTCTTTCTCCTTTGAGTAAAGGGGCAGATGGATAGGTAGCATCTTAATAGTGTCACTGAGAAAAATACTCTATTGCTATATATGAAAAAACTCACCCAATTTGATCATCACAGTCAGCTTTGAACTTTAGAAAACAAATTAAATTCATATGTGGCAGCTCTCATCTCTTAAAAAAGGCTTCCCACATTCTAAATCATTACCAATATGTGGTTTATTTTTACTGTTTTATTATCTCCTTCTGCTGTGCATTTCCCACAAATTCTCAAGCATTTATGCTTTGCTGTAGACTCTCCCAGATGTCTCATTTTGTCTAATACTGTACTTATCTGAAATACAAATGACTGCTAATTAGAAAGTTCACCATCTTTGTATTAATATATACAAATGATTGTACTAATATATACAAATATATAAATTTTTTTCTGAAACATATAAGAATATCAAGCCTCTCAAAATGTTACATATACATCAGCAGCAGCTTCTGCTTTAGAAATAAATGAGTTTTTCATTATTTTCTGATTTAAAAAGTATTGATTCCATTAACTTATACCTGTGAGTCATTCTTCTCTAAAATCAAGATGACCAAGGACTTCTTAGAGTTCACATCTTTTTTTTTAGGAGATCTAAAGGACAGAAGAAAAGTACATTTTTCTCCAATGATGCTTCATTTGTTGACACGAATCCAATTTAATCCACACCATAATCAATCATGACCAACATACAAGGGCAGTCTGGAAAGTATCCAGCCACGTAATATGAAAAATAGAAGCATTTATGGCTGGATTTTTTTTCTGCACAGCACTCATATATCTCCAAGCTATTTTCTTTGCAAAGATGCACTTTTAAGTGAGGTCTGAAATGTCATTAGCTCCATCAGAAAATAAGTTGGGAAATATATACTGTTGTGTCAATCTCTGTTGCTCAAGATTTTCTGTGAAATTTCTTGCTAATTTTGGGAGAAAAATGGTCTATCTTTCATTTCTCTCCTCAAATTATTCACAAAGCGAAGGCTTATTTTTGGAATTTCAATCCCAATAAATTATTAGATCAGTTCTTTATATGTAAATTGAACATATTTAAGGTTTAAGGTAGTGTTACACATACTACTAAAACTATAATGAAACGTAAACATGATTTCTACTTCTAAGAAAATTCAAGTTGTACATGTATGCACGCCATTTCTTTTATTTCTTAGATAAAACCTGTGAATTAAGTATTATTATTATCCCAATTTTGGTGATTGAGAATCTTGGACACAATGTAGCACAACTCCTAAGTGTTAAAATTGAATTAAAGTATAAACCCCCTGTTTTAACTCTAGGTCTGTAACTCTTTCTACTACAGCTGGTAAGAATGCGGGGGAGAGGGTGGCCCCAAAACCAGAATGTACTCAATTTCAATAAACATTATTAATATTACTTATCTTAATTCCCCCTATTATGTAACAAATGTAATGTCCCACCCAGATGGTTTTCATAAAATTATAGAAGTTCTGCATTTGAACAATTACGTGGGCAAAACAAACCACTGCTAAAGAATATGAAGAATAGAACCAAACTAATCATTATTTTTCCTTTAAAAAAATATGCTCGATTACTTATTCTTAGATCCCCTTATAGCCATCTTATTATACCCAAAAGATATTTAATGTTATATTGTTATGCCATCACAGACTGAATGGTGAAAATTGGTGTAATTTAGTTCACACAGAAAGCAATTGAGACAGACCCTTAGGGTAAGATACTTTTTAAAGTGACAGTTCTTCCTGGAACATTTAAAGTATCAATTGCTCTACAGTCTGAGAAATCAGAGTTAAATGATAGTTAATAACATGCTTTTAATAGAGAAAAGACACAAAGTACTGTACTATCTTTTGTTAGCTTTTATGATAGCAGGGAGCCATTTCTCAGCTTCTTTCAGTTTCCACCCACCCCAAATAATTAAAAATGAGATCTAAAAATCAGCAATATTCATTAAGCTACAATTGGATTACAAAGAATACCATTACAGAGACAGATTTTATGCATTGAATATATTTTTAAATATTAATGATGTTTCACTGAGCTTTATTGTGCATGCTGCAGTTTTATACAAGCAGCCTCTTTTCATCAAACGGTTACTCCAAGACTAAAGTAGAATAAATTAATAAAGATTGCTGTTTAAAAAATAATGACTGGAGAGTTGACAGTGGAAGGTAAGGTCAAGATTAACATGAACAGTAACCGAATTTCTCTTTTTTTTTGTATTTTTCTCGTATTCTCCAACTTTATTACCGACCATGCTCTCTGTGCTCTGGAGACTGTGTGTTTGAATTTGCTTTTTTCTCTGCTAGGAAATGTCTCCTCATCCTCGTGTTTGTCCTACAGATAAGTGATTTATCACTTTCTCCTCTAAGAGACTATTCCTAACCTCTGATTGATAAATTCTCTTAGATATATCTTTTATAGGACCATATGCCTCTCCTTAGGAGCACTTATCAAGGGTTTAATTTTCTTTTTAATTGTGTGATTATTTAATTTATCTCTAGTTTCTCTACTAAACATATGCCATTGTGAGAGCAGAGTTGGTGTCTGTCTGAATAGCCAATGTTTCCCCAGTATCCATTAAATGCCTGATAAATTCTGAGTTAGGGTTGTGTCTCCTTGTGGCCTCATATAGCCCCTAGAATTTCTCCTTAGTTGATAAATTTATTGGTTGGTTTTTGTCACAGCTAAAAGCAGTCTTTGCATTGGATAGATACTGGTAGCACCATTTTGATTATAAAACATTTTGATTGAGGGATCTAATTTTGTGTTTCGGTGTTTGATTATTTTATGGAAGCTGCAAATGTTAAAGACACAGATTCAAACATTGTCAAGCTTAAAAAATGAATAAAAAATTTTAATAGAACGTTTCCTAGTATTTTTTTATTATGTGAAGCATTACTAAAAACGTATAAAGAAGATATTGAATGAAGTAACACTACCTCTTAGAAACGCAACACCTACCTTAGCTAATAAAAAATATTACAAAATTTTGTCAAAACAGCTGACACCCTCTATTAACCTTCCAAGATCACCTTTCCCAATAAGCTCCAAGTTGTAACTATCCTAAACTTATTGCTTATCATTTTACGTGATACATACACACATACCTGTATTAGAGTTTAATTTTATATATTTAAAATTTTATACATTTGTATATTATTTATATTTTATATGCATTCTTCATCACTTTGTTTTTTCACTCAACATTCTAATTTCATGTTCATCTATATTTTTACATAGTTTTATTGGTTCATTGAATTTTTTCTTCATTGTAGAGAAAAACTTAGGCTATTCCAATTTTTGGTATCTATATTCCCACAAGCAGTTTGGTAGATTTATTCTTGATTCACATCCTGATCTACATTTGGGACTGTCAGAATTTTTAATTTTGTCAGACTGGAGCTATGAATATACAGCATGAATAAATATTAATAATAGCTGAATGATAAAAGCAACTTTCAGAAGACTACATAGAGTATCATAAAAATACCCCTTTTGAAACCAGAAGTATAATAAATTCAGGCCAGGAAATGGGTTCTGCCTGTGAGAGGCAGGATATAGGTGGGTAGATGAGAAAGAAATAATAGGTAGCAGAAAACTTTATAATTAGTTTTACAACTTGAATATGGATTTTGATTTATGGTTGTCATTTGCATTTATATAAATAAATAATAAGTCATGTGTATCAATATATCATTATGTTAGTATGTCATAAATTGTGGAATTTTAATTAATCTAATTATATGCACACAATGATCGAAAATAAATAAATAGACAAGAAGAAAGGTAAGTATGTAGGTGGAAGTAGATGATGTAAAATTGTGTTACATTATTATTTTAATTAGCATTTTCTTTATTTTCCTCAGTCATCTTTCAAAATGTATTGTCCATTTGTGATTTCTGTTCTGTGAATTACCTGTTGATGTATTTTCTCCCTTTTTCTATTGGGTTAATTGTATTTTTCTGTTTGATTTGTAAATTTTAAAATATATTTTGACTATTAATCCTTTGCTGTTTATATGTGTATGAATTTTTCCTTTCTTTATTTCACGCATTCAACAAATATATATTGAGCTCAAATTATGAACCAGAAAAATGCAAGTTGCTGGTTGCTTGGGATACAGGCACAAACAAAGCAGACACAGTCCAAGCTTCATGTAGCATATATTTTATTTTGAGAGAAAAGAAGAAAGATTAAAAACCCATAAGTGTTTAAGAGAATGAAAAGACAAACCACAAACTGGGAGAAAATATTTTCAAAATACAAATCTGATAAAGCATTGGTATCCAAAATATACAAAGAACTCTTAAAAGTCAACAACAACCAAAAATGGCAACCTAATTTCAACAGATCTGAACTGTCCCACCAAAGAAGATATACAAAGGGCAAATAAGCATATGAAAAGATGCTCAACTTCTTATATCATTAGAGTATTACAAATTGAAACAATCATGAGATATCACTACAGACCTATTAGAATGGCTCAAATCCCAAACGGAGAATGTCAAATATTCATGAGAACGTGGAGCCCCAGGAACTCTCATTCATTGTTGCTGGAATGCAAAACAATATAGCCACTTTGGAAGTCAATTGGGTGATTGCTTACAAAGCAAAGCATACTTCTGTAATCATACTCTTGGTATTCAACCAAATGCATTGAAAGCTTCTGTTCACACAAAAACTTGCTCAGGAAAATTTATAGCAGTTTTATTCATTATTGTCCAAACTAGAAAGCAACCAAGTTGTTCTTCAGTGGATGAATGGATAAACAGACTGTGACATACTGATACAGTAGAATATTACCCAGCACTGAAAGGAAATAAGATGGCAAGCCACAAAATGACATAGAGGAAATGTGAACGCGTGTTGCTAAATGAAAGAGGTCAAGCTGAAACATCTACATATGATTTGATTCCAACTATATGACATACTGAAAAAAACAAAACTATGGAGCCAGTAAAAAACATCAGCAGCTACCGAAGTTTGAAAGGCAAGATTACTAGATTGAGCACAGGGGATTTTAGGGCAATGAAACTATTCTGAATGATGCTATAATGATGTATATGTACATATATTACAAATGTATCAAAATCCCTAAGATGTATAATACAAAGAGATGAACTAATATAAACTACAGAGTTCAGTTAATTACTGTATGTATCAATATTGGCTCATCAATTATAAGATGCATCATGTTAATGCAAAATGTTAACAATAGAGAAAACTTGGGGGAGAATTGAAAGAGTACCTGGGAACTCTCTGTACCTTTCATTCATTTTTTCTGAAACCTAAAACTGCCCCCAAAATAAAGTCTATTAAAAAGAAAAACACAAAAGTTGTGATACATACTTGGGGGAAAAATGAGATAAGGTAGGGATATTACCAAGGGGGAGAATGCTATAGTACTCTATTTTTACAGAATAATCAGGGAAGACCTTCCTGAGCAGAAACCTTTGGAGCAGACTTGAGGAAATGACAGGCTGAGCAAAGTAGATCTGTAAGAGAAGAGGGATTTTGTGAGGGAGAACAGGGAGAGCAATAACTTTGTGGTCATCCTGGGATTAGTGTGTTTGAGGAAGATCCAGGACATCAGTACATGAAGCAGAATGAGCAAAGTAGAGGTAATAATTTTGCTCAGAAACATACGGGGAGGTCAGATCATGAAGGAAAACAGGCAGCATGGTAAGACTTTGGCTTCCACTCTGAGTGAAGTAGGAAACCATTAAAGGAGTTTTAAATAGACACCTAGACTTACATATGTTCTACAGAATCTGCCTGGCTGCTGTTTAGAACATGAACTGTGGGTGGCAAAGACAGAGTTAGATTCTTATTCCGTGACTTATTTTTCGTTTTCATTAGGATATATTTTGCTAAGTGTGTTTTTAATTTTCATCATTTCTACCCCTACCCACTAGCACACTTATAAATCTTTATCATAGATTTTTATCTTATAAAATATTACATTTAATCTACCTTTGTCTTCTCCAATGTTATATTTGCCATTATTAACCCTTTGCTCTTTTATATAAGTGAGCTTATCAAGTATTTTGAAAACCCATGCTCAGATTTTTACTGAATTTGCATTGAATTCATAGACTAATTTGAGGATAATTTATATTCCCACAACACCTAGTCTTCCTATGCATGAACAGATATATATATATATATATATATATATATATATATATATATATATATAGTTAGTTTTTTATTAATAGTTTTAGATTTCTGGTGGATAAAGATCAACAATCTGGAAACCCATAGGCTTTGGATATTACTTTTATTGGGAAAAAGGCATGAGATTGGAGTAAGACCAGGATTTCAGGTGCTCCATTGTTGTCTGCTCTGCAGCAGAGCACAGGATCCATTGTGTCAATCAGACTCTGGGGGTGGGTTTTGGCCTTTGATTGAGTTCTCAGGTTGAAGTCACATGATGAGGGAAGAACAAGCCCCTCTCCTAATGTGATTGTGGTTGGTCTCCAACAGCAATATGAGATGCTTAAAATCTGACATCCACCCTGTTCTGTCATATCAACATTCGTGATGAGTAAGCACTAGTGTCTCCCCTGATGAAATCAGGGCTGGGGGTCCATGCGTGTAGAAGCCCTGTGGCCTGATCTATAACCTTTGCACTCTACCAAAGTGATTGCCTGAAGAACCTGATGTAGCTGGTTTTCCATATAACTGTATAAAAGACATTAGCCAGAATTAGTATTGGACAAATTAATTCTATCTTCTCAGTTATCTACATAATGGTCATGTAAATCTTTTGTTAGATTGACTTCTGGGTACTTTATATTTTTATCATTCTTCACATTTTAAAAAACATCCAGTAGTTTTGCTAAACTTTCATTAATACTAATAAATTATCTATATACAATTTGAATTTGTTGTAGGCTTAATTGTGTCCCCCCAAATTCATATAATGAAGTCCTAATTGCAGTACCTCAGAATGTAACTATGTTTGGACATAAGGTTTTTAAAGAAATAAATTAAAATAAGGCCATTAGAATGACTCCTAATCTAATATGACTGGTGTCCTTCTAAGAATAAATGAGGACAGACACACATAGCGGGAAGACCATGTGAAGACATGGGGGAAAAACAGCTAAGGACAAAACAAGAAAGGAAATTTCAAAAGAAACCAACCTTGTAAACACCTTGATCTCAAACTTCTAGCCTCCAAGATGTGAGAAAATATATTTCTGTTGTTTAAGCCATTCAGTCTGTGGTACTTCCTATAGCAGCCCTAGTAAAAAATAATAGATTCTCATTAAAAATAAGCAATTATTCTCATTTTTTAGCTTCACGAACAATTATGGATTTGTCTTATTTTACGTTTTTTAAAAAAACAAACTTCCCTAGTAAAGGAAGTTATTTGTTTTGTATATAAGTTACTTTACACTTACGTGCAGGAGATCATGTGTCCCAAGTCATTTCTCAACAGTGTTTATTTATGGGTTTATGTTGATACTGTCACAATTTTCCTTGGAGACTCAATAAAAAATGTAATTGGTCTAAGTTGGGGTTGGCCCTCTCTTTTACCTCAACTCAACACCTGAAATTGTTCTTTACTTTCACTTATATAGAATCAGTTATTACCTCTCAAGCTATACACAGGAAAGCTCCCATGAGAAACTTATCAAGTTTTTTGTGTCTGAGGACAGCTTTAAATTTGTGCATCTCTAAGATAGTTCAGCTAATTTTGTTTATCTTAAAAATCTGGCATCAAATCAATCACAGACAATAAAAAAAGGGCACCCTGAGGAAGAAAATAAAAAGAACTGTAATTTCTCCCTAAATCATTCAACACACATTTTTAGTCTGCTTTCAAGAAGGCAGACATTGAGATAACTTGAATAAAAATTCCTCATTTTACATTGATGCTAGGGAAGGGATTCATCAAAGTTTAACAATCCTGTCACAAGCATGGGCTGAGTCATCTCTGTGATTGAAGTTTTTCTGACTGATTACAGGCATAAAGCTAAATAAGTCTTTTTTCAGTCTTATCATTTCATAATAGGCAAGTTACTGGCTGACACATTATTTAGTAAAAGATATTTTATGTAAAAACTATTATTTTGTGTAAAATGTTATCACAACTAGAAATAGTTTAACTTTAGCATTTTGTAATTCATCAAAAACAATTATAATTCTGTGGGTTTTATAAAGGTAATTCCTAAGGAAAATTAAGAATTTCTATATGCATATATGTATATATGCAGTACTTGGCAAAATATCAACTCTTTTAAAATAGGCTACTTAGTATAAATTGGCTATTTCAATGACTCAAATTTCCTTAACTACATTTTTCACTTAAGAAGGCATTTCTTGATGTACATAAATACCTGTAGCAATAGAATTTGAAAATCAAAAAGTAGAAAAATGTAGTAGGTTTAATTATTGGCCCTAATTCTTCAGCTTTCCCTGAAGCCCACCATTGTCATGCTTCATCCATGAGCAACAGGGACTTCCCTTGACTTTGAACTTAGATATAGGACTGGCATTAGCTGGTGGTACGCAGGTAGGAGTGACAGAGTGCTAGCTAGGTTAAGGCTTACATTTGAAAAGGTCTTCCATGGGTCTGCTTGCTCTCTTGAACTTCTCACATTAAAGAGCGTACATGCCCTGGCCAGCCTGCTAGTCTCAGAGGATGAGGGATATGAAGAGCAGAGCTGCTCCCACTGATGCATGGACATGGAGCAGAAGCACAGCTGCTCCAGTCACGGCAGCCTGAGCCAGAGTTGCCCCGCCGAGACTTGCTTCAATCACTGTCACTCAATAAACCCATGAGGATAATAATTATTACTGTGTGCTGCTGAGATTTACTCTTTTTCATGCAGCATTACTCTAGTAATACCTGATCAATCCAGAAAGATTTGCATTTATGGAAATGAATAAATGTATGGCTTACAGGTAGTTCTCAGTTTACCATTTTTGTTTCTTTCTCTGTCATTGCTATTTTGGACTAAAAGCCACTCTGATTCTCTCCAAGTGACGTGCCTTTAAGATAGTTACTCCATGTGCCCATAACACGAATCAGGTGCCTAAGGTAACTTGCCGACTTGTCTCATTTATATGCATGAATTAGGAGTTGGGCATAAACCTTACCTGCCCTCCTCAGCTCCTACTGGGGCAGAAATCATCACTGACACGATAGTGTCAGGAGATTAAATATCATGTCCTATTTCAGAGTCTGCCTACGCATTTTCATACTTATTGCATCAATTTTAATCACTGTTCCTCATCTCCTGGAATCTAGGAATCATTTTTCCTTAGGTTTTCTTTAAACATGCATCAACGCTTAGCCCTCACACTCAAATGGAAGTAACTAATTTGTGTTATGGAAATTTTAATTGGAAAATATAAGTTCTGCCTTTCTAAGACATACCTGCACACAAATGATCAAGAACTCATTAATAATTAAAACTGTGCTGGGTAGAAGGCTGATTTTATAGTTAAAGAAAATGATTTAGTACTAGTAAGTTATTTAATTATTTTATGTTAACTACTTTTTTTGTTCCAAGGAGTTGCTGAAGAATGATGATAATTAAATGTAAATCCAAGTCTTCATTAAGAGTGTATATTTTGCTAAATGATTTTTTAATTGTGTGTCTTAAATATTTAACATGATTTTTCATACTATTGCAATGCATTTACTGTCATTCAAAAGGGAAAGTAACCAAAATTATTTAAACTAAAGAAATTTCGGATACAAGTGAATTTTAGCAAAATCATGCTTTACCAGCTAAAGGATGTCTGTTTGGGAAACAAGGAATATAACATCTGACAGTTTTAATCTAATTATAATTTTAAAATCTGTTGCTTGCTCTTTAAACTTGTAGAAAGGGAAAATAGTGATTGAGATCATACAATATGTGATGTTTTAAGATATCCTTGTTAGCACATTGTGAAGTTCAAGTGTCACCCTGGTATCTGAGAAGTGCCTGCTCAGTGGGCCAGGGTGGCTTAGACAATGCCGCGTTTCGGTATCTGTGTGGTATTTCGCAACTTTCATGTCTCAAGATGAGAGATTTTTTCATTCTTTTCTGGAAACTACTGTGGTAAAAGGAACAGAGAGTACAAGTGCAATTGTGGCTCTTATATTTAGCAATGTAAAAACAATGAAAACAATTCATAAACTCTCATTTTTTTTATCTTATTATTTCTTCCATGTCAAACAAATATATGAGTATACGTACATAATTACCATAGTTGAGCAACATGCCAGGAATTGTATTAGAGGGTCTCCCTAATATATGTTTTACACACACACACACACACACACACACACACACACCCATACACACAGCCTGTCCAGAGAGTATCCACTCATGTAAACATTCTTATTATATTGACAATGGCTGGATTATTTTTCCAGACAGCCGTGTGTGTGTGTGTGTGTGTGTGTGTGTGTTGTGTGTATATCCTTTATATTTAATTCAGTCTTAAACACTTACAAAGTAGCATTAATTCTTTTTATGTAAATCATAAACACTCCAGATAAATTAGTAACTCGCCCAGGATCAAAAGCCAGGATAGCAGTTGCTGTCAGGCATGCCCAGATTCCCTCTTATTACTCTGACTTCTCCTACAGACCCATCCTTCAGCTTCTGCCCTGCTTAGTTCCTACTGGCTCTTTAGGACAGCTGCTCTACTTAGACACTAAGCACTGCAATTGTGTACGGTTTACATGCCCTGGGTGGTTCACTGCCATGATGGACTGGTGCAGACGTATGAAAGCACAGCTCTCTTGAACGAGTTCACGCTTCTGAGTTCCAGGAGGGATCAGGCAGAGACTGACACTGGCCTCGTGATGGCGCTAGTTTGGCTTCTTCCTCTTCCCTTCCTGCTTTCCTTGCCCTCTCACTGGTGTCTCTGGAAGCACTTACACAGGAAACCATACTCTGGGGCCTGCTTCTGGGGAATCCAGCCTAAGGCACGATTAGATTTGAACACAAATCTAATTGATTAAAAATCCAGTTGACGGGGAGTTCCCTGGTGGTGAGTGGCTAGGCTTTGGTGCCGTCAACACTGAGGCCTGGGTTCGATTCCCAGCCAGGGAACTACCCACATTAAAAAAAAAAAATCCAATTAACTAATCCTTCTAAAATGCTACTTCTTTTTAGTCTCCCATATTTTCTCTTTTTATCACTTTTTCTTTTTTTACCTTTATTCTATTGTGATACTAAACTCGCACCTGGTCTATACACACACATTACAGCATAAAACATGGAACTTCTGTGCATAAACAAGGATTCATTTATAAATTGAATAATTTATAGCCTTGGCTGGAACACTTGTTTTTCTACCAAATGTTTATTATTTCAATATCTTTCTAGGTAAAAAAAAAAAAGGCTTGATTACCCTTAGTTAGATCTAATCTTCTCCCCCATTTGGAAGAAGGAAAACAATGAGAATGTCAAGGCATAAGAAACACTATTTTAATCGGCTGGGTAGAACATCTTAGATGTTGATTCATTCGTATATTGATTAACAAATATGTAGGAAGAGATTATCACTTTAAGCACTATTTTAGGATCTGAAGATATAGAAAAGATAAGCAAATATTTCACTTATTCAAGGTAAGTGATGGTGAGACAGACAATAAGCAAATAAACTAATTAAAAAATAATTTTAAAATGTCAGGTAATAAAAGGTGCTATGAAGAATATAGGACATAAGAAGTGAGTAGCAAGTGGTAAAAACTATTTTTTATATATGAATGTGACATTGGAGCAGGGACCTGAATAATAATAATAAAAATATAAACTTTCCTCCTTTAAGTGTAAATGAAGGCCATCAAAAGATTTTGAGCAGATTTCAAGGTTGACTCTGGTCCTCTGTGGAGCAGAGACTGTAAGCTGGAAGGAGTGCAAACATGAAAAGCAAAAGTTGCTGTTCATCAAAGGCATTCACTGTGTCAACATAACACGAGATCTTCCAGAATGGAGATTTCCAGAACAGAGACTTCTTGTGGCTAGTAGCCCTCTTGGTGTTCATCATCAGCTCCGCTTTTCAGACCTCGTTTTATGTCCCACCTTTTAGGTAGGAGCAGACAATATCTCCCCTTTCTCTCTCACCCCGCCCCCCACACACAATAGACCCACCCATGAGCCCCTTTCTAATAACTCTGTAAAAGAAAGATGTGCAGGTTGATAAAGTATTTCCTTTCTTGGGTTACTTTATAGTAGAATTTTTAACTCTCATCAATATTGACATTTGCAGTGGGATAATGCTTTCCTGTGAGGGACTATCCTTGCCTTTTTCGGATGTTTAGCAGCATTATGGCCTCAATCTACTAGACTCCAGCATCACCCTTTAAATTGTGACAAAATTATATTAGATATTGCCAAATATGTCCCTGGAAAACAAAAACCCTTACGTAGGTGAGAACCAGTGGTTTATATGTTTCATAAAGAAAACCAGCTTTATTCCAAATACATAAACAAAAATACATTCACGATATTAAGTGCTGAATGAAATTGTTGTTCTTTTTTTCTGGGGTCCTAATAATTTCTGAGCTAATGCATGACTTACACTTACGCCTTCACCCTACCTATTTAACAAATCTTTCTAACCCACACTTCTTCAACTGGTGCTGCTAATTCTAAATATTGGGGTGAAGAAAACAGATTCCCTTAGACATAAATTTCATGTCAATAGCAGTTTTTGTTTAGGTAATATAATCCTCTCTTGATGAGATGGTTGTGTTTTACAGAAAAATTTTCTAATTAATGAAAGAAAATGAGGCTTTTGTTGGTTTTTATGTGCTATTTCTTTTTTTTGTTGAAACATTTGTGCACTTCTTGTTAACAGTATTTAATGTATTCTCAGAATACTTTTCTGAGTATAAAATACCTACACTCTTGTTATCTGAATTTTCATTTGTTTTGAAGTAGATCCTATAAAGTAAGCCAAAATTAATTGGTATATATTTATTGAGCAGTCAGATTAAGAATCAACTATTGTATTTTGACATACCATACAGGGAAGGTAAATCCACTGTGTTCTAGGTTGGTCTTATGAATCATAGGAAAGCTAAGACTTGAGCTAAACTTTGAAGGATGGGAGAGAGAGGAGAGAGATGAGCAAAATTCTGACAGAAGTAGAGCAAAGGTGAAATTTGGTTTATGAATAGTCTGGACTCATTGGAACAGTGGGAATCTAAAATGTCTATCACTGGTAGTCCTGTGTGTAGGTGGCTTAAGCAAGAATGCAGATTTATGTAAAGTTGGAAAACCATTGAAAGATTTGGTCAATGTAACTTTACATAGAAATTCCAATATTAGTACTATTTTTTAATATCACTAGTTTTGGCCAGCTCAAGGTAAAATGCATAGGTTAACACACCTATTAGCATCACTATCACACTGGATTGGAGTATTTTATCATTGTTATTTGGATTAAGCAGAAGTCAGGGGGCTTTGGATGGGACTGGGTAGGTACATTTTCAATAAGATATAGGGTGAGCAAAGAGGAACACACGTCATAAGGGTGATTCCATGGCAGCTCTGAGCAGGGAGGGAGCAGAGAAAGGACAGTGGACAGCTACAGGAGGAGAGAGTACCATACATGAAGTGGGTAGGGAGCCACACGTACGCTTGTCAGCTACACTTGCAGAACAATGTGCTTTTAGTTTACAGAAATCTTTGAGTTAGATAAAGTGTTTCTATAATAAATGCTATTACAGGAATAAAAGCAGTTTCAATGTGAAATCCACTTCCTGAGCTATCAAAAAATGAAAAATCATGGCAGGAGCTGAGGTGAAAAAGCAGCCTACTGAAAAATCATATTAAAATCAATCTTACAATTTATTTATTAAAAATGCCTAAGCTTATTAAATTGCCTTCAATTCTTTTAACACCTAGCAGTGTTCATGAAGATGAATTTTATGCCTGTGTACTAACATCAAAACCTTAAAAATATTGGTCCAATATTCTGATGGACATTTTTGTTTTTAATATATTTCTATTTTTTCCTCTTGATTAAATTTATTGAGGTAATATTGGTTAGCAAAATTATATAGGTTTCAAGTGTACATTTCCATAATACATCATCTATATATGCACTGTGTGCTCACCACCTAGGGTCAGTTCCCTTCCATCACCACGTATTTCACCCCCTTTACCCTCTTCTACCACCCTCCACCACCATGGTAACCACTGAACTGTTGTCTGTGTCTATGAGTTTTTGTTTGATTGTCCTGTTTATTTCTTGCTTTCAGTTTTATATGCCACATATGAGTGAAGTTATATGGGTTCTCTACTTTTTCTGACTTATTTTTATAATTTCTATTTTTAATTTTGATTAATTTTAAACCAGTACATCAAGTAGTTAACATGAGTGTATTGTTTATCAACTCTAACTCTTCAAATTATAGTAATTTTCATCTGTTTTCATTTTTCAAAAATTAAAAGAAGTCCAGTGTTATTTTAATGAGCCTTCAGTATTATATTACAATTACAAAAACTTGAACTCTAACTTTTACGAGCTAAGTAGAGAACTTCATTATAAACAAAGCAATTCATATAAATGTAGTCCAACAGGGTACATTATATAGTAAAAATATCTTGAGAACGATCTATTGCTATTTCAAATCTAAAATTGATCATGTATAGCAGTGATGCATATTATTTGCTTGTGGTTGTTTGTGCTTACAACAAATTTCACTAATTTGTTGATTAATTTTTAGTAGGATTGACTTTCAACAAAAACCTGCAGTAACAGATTGTTCTGAATGAATCTAATATAAATCGAGTCTGTCAGCCTATTTTAATATAAATTGTCCTAATATAAATGAGAAAGAAATCTGTTATACATTATAATTAAACCTTTTCTAATTGATGACAGGTGTTGAGTTAATTGATGTTAAGACACACTATGCATCAGACCCAATTTCTCAATGGCGAATGCTGAGCACAGAAATTTTCTCCCATTTCATATTTAAATATAAGAGTACTAATACAAATAAGTCATATTAAATATCAAGCTGTTTAAGCTACTTTCATTGCTTTAAATCTAAAAAGAATGGAGGACTTGAGCAAATGTCATTCTATATAAAACAATACAAATGGAGGGTATTGCTATCAATTCATTCCATTTTCCATAGCATAAGTTCTTTTATATAACTCTTTCTATATTTGACATTTTCATTGATTAACTAAATTTATAAAGCATTACTATTATTATTTTTCAGCTTTTAACTAAAATCCAGAGGACCATAGCTAGAATTTGGCGAGGTGGTCACCTGGCTAAGTACAATGATTGAGGTGATAACTGGCGGTTTCCTTCCTCTCTCGAATGAATAAATGAATGAAGTGACTTAACTCTCAACTTGTTTATCTTCAAAGTTCCCTGTTCAACAAGGGGAAAGTTCATTCTTCATTACTCACAGAAACCTAAGCATGTATTAGTTTGTTATCATTGAATACAGAGAGCAAAAACACAAGGAGTAGAACACAAAACTGGGACATTTTACAATAACATGGATAAAGGTAAGATTTCAACCTTCCAATAAAGGACACTTGTCAGCTAAGGGGTAGCATGAAGGTCTCAAAGTGGAAAAAGATGCTACGAAGATAGACTTCACTTATTTCACATTTTGTTTAAGGTAACCCTGGAGTACTATGACTAGAAAGCATCTGTACAATATTTGTCCCTACTCTCGATTACTTTCTTTCTTCTAAAAGCTAAGTATTGCAATAACACGACTCTATTTAGGACTCTGGTCACTTAACTCCTGATTAATGGTTTCAAGTGCTTCAGGATAAACAATAACCTTCCTCTTTACCTTCTCTTATCTTACTATATTAATATCATACAATAAGATGACGTCTTTCAATGTATGGTCAAAAAATAACTGAATAACCAAAGTAGTAATTTTCTAAGTAATCTATATAGAAGTCTGACATCCAGTTGGCTGCTACTTCACTGAAAAGACAAGGTAATAAATGTATTAGTAATACTCCTGAAGAATATTAAGATAAAAAATGATCTTAAATTATTTCAGTTCTAGCATAAATCTTAGGGACAGTGGTTCTCTAATATGGCAACATATTAGGAAAAACATAAACACTTTATAAAAATGCTAATACTTGGGCCTTCCCCTAGACAAATCAAATGAGATTCTACATAAATGGAAGCTGGTCATTTGTAAAAATCCTCAGGAGCTTGTTTTGCTCAGTGGGTATTGAGAATCACTGCAATAGAGTGACAAGGAAGGGGTGCCTTATGGATTGTCTCAAATTATCTGTTATATAGAACTTGATGATTTCATACTCCTCAAAGTTACATCCACGTTGGTAGAATGGCAGTTTGGCATCATGTATGCAGAAACACCCATCCGTTTTCCTTTAGAGGAAAGTGTGTTTTTTGGCTCATTTTAAATCCAGAAAATCATTATGGTATTCTGTGAATAAGAGTCAGGAAATCATAAGCTGATTGTAAAACACGCCCTTAACCCTGTTAAATGTTCTATAAAGTATAAAATCAAGTAAAAAAATAAATTCTTTACAGTGGTTGCCAAGTACCAGCAACTTGAAGTGCATAATTTTTCTAAACTTTAGATGGTTGTGAACTTTGAACTGGAAAATAACTTAATGATTAAAATATCTAAGACTTGGAGATAGAAAAGAAATACTTTATTGCAAAATAGGAATTAAATTATACTTAAATTTTAGAAGTTGCAAAATGTTCTGGGAAATTCATTTGCTACTTAATAAAATAGATACTTTGGAGAAGATTTTTCAACTTGGATTTCAAAAGGCAATTTGTTTTTGTTAATTGACATTTTAAACGGTTGGCTTTATTTTCTTTTATCATTTTGAAATGCTACCCAGACTTATTTGGACCATAATTTTTCCATTTGGATCATAAATTTCCCTTGCACTCGCCTGCCATCTCCTTCTCATCTAATAGTTTATTTCAGACTTAAATGGGAAAGTAATACTTGAAATGGATTTTTGGTGAATCATAGTATAGAAGACATTTTAAATTCAAAATACATTTAAATTAATCAAATGCTTAGGTCCTTTACTAAGGTCCAGGAATTCCAAAGAGCTAAGGGGCTCAGAATATACCAGGGAACACAGACACAGCTATACCTAATAAAAAATACACACACACACACACACACACACACACACGCACACACACGCACACACACGTGCGCATGCGCAGATATGCTTTCTGAGACGTGGATAAGCAAAGTTCCTTTGGGAAACTGGGAAAAAGTAAAGTGAGCAATTGATTTGACCTGAAATTTCAAAGCATCTGACTTCTCATGTGAAAGTCAATGAAAATTTTACCCTGTCGCTAAATTAGTATTTGATTTTGGGGAATGAGTGGTAAGGGGAGAATTCCCAGCACAAAGAATGTCCAAAGTCATGAAAATATTATATCTGAGATAAGTAATCAAACATGGATGGAATAGTCAACACATCAGAGGAGTGGTTGAATGATTGGAGGTTTTTTTCTTCTTACCCCTATCCCTCCTTTTCTCCCACTTTTTTCCATTCCTTCCTTCTTTGTTGTTTTATTTTTGATATGATAATTTACTTTGAAATATTTCACTGTAAGCATTGTAGCAGAAGTGTGTGTTTGGAGTGTAGGGCAGAATGTCAGTCTATCTTTTAAGGGTGGTGATCTATTATTTAAGTACCCTATTTAGATTCTTATACTTTGGAGACATTCAAAGAGAAGTATTAAAATCTATATCAAGACATTTATTGATTAGCATTAGATATGTTAGAAAATTTATTTATTTATTTATTTTTTTTTTTTGCTTTTTGGTATGTGGGTAGCTCCCTGACCGGGAATCGAACCCAGGCCGCAGCGCTGACAGAGCCAACGCCAAAGCCTTAAGCCACTACACCATCAGGGAACTTCCAGAAAATTTTTTCTTTAATGAAAATGAGTGATGTTTATGACATGTAAGACTGTGCAAATGCCACCCCTGCATAAGAAGAGCTCACAAGGCAGGAGCTCATGGAGGACTCTTGCCTGACTCGGGTAAACGGATGCCTTACTAGAGAATATTTTTGCATCTGCCTCAGTGAACATCTGAGGCAAGGTGCTTATGTAAGGATGAAGTGGAATTTTCCAGACCTTACTGAAGCAGATTGTATCTGTTTGCATTTTATTCATATTATTTTGCATGCCTGTTAATAAAGATTAGTGATGTAACAATATTTGTTCTAACCTTTGCTTGCATTGCCTTACATCCTTGCTAGGCAGTTTGTGGAAAAGGGCTTTGTATGACCGGAGAGTACCCCTATTTATCGAATAACTTGTTACTTGCTGATGGTCCAATTTGGACAGTATTTTCCTTCTTCCTTCCTAATTTCCTCATTATTTCATTCCTTCCTTCTTCCTTTTTCCCTCCAGTGTTTATTATTTATTTATTGAGGCCTTACTATCTTCCTCGCATGTGTAAATGCATTAAGTACAATGTCCACAATTTGTATTTTCACCTAGTATTCAAAATGAAAGGATTCCTGGCACAGCCACCCAGTTCACCATAGTTAAGAAAGTTGTGCCTCTCGACATTTTCTTTTTCAGTACTAGAACTGGATCCTCCACTGTTACTGAACCCGTGTTTGGTTGCTGGCCGCTCATGAGCCAATGATTAAGAGACAAGGGTTGGTGGGGAAAAAAAGAGGTTTATTCAAAATGCTGGCATTCCAGGAAGATGACAGACTGCTGTCTCAAAGACCACCTTCCCCTTCTCGAGAGTGGCCAGAACGTTTTATAGGCACACAGGAAGGAGCAAAACAAAGTGATGAGGGGTTAGGTGATTCCTGCTCACTGACATCTGGAAAACAAAAAAGAAAGAAAAAGAAAAAAAAACACTTCATAAACTCTTTCGGAGATCAAGTTATCTTGGACTCTGTCGTGGGAGTAGATCACAGCCTCGTTATCAGTAAGCAGAAGTCTAAGGGCTGCACCAGCTACTTTAAAGTTACCGTTTTTGGAAGTTAAAACAAGTTAACGAGGTACGCATGTGGCCTTGAGAAAACAGAGTCATTAAATCTGGTAGGAAGGGAGTGAAAGTAAAGAAAAGAAAGGAAAAAGTTTTAAGCTAAATTACATTGTTAAATTGAACTGAACTAGAATGTTAAATCTTGAAAATAGAAAATACAGTGTCATCCTTACACCATGACTACTTTTCTGAATCTTCAAACCGATACGATGTAGTTTTCTGTCATTTTGGTTGTGACTTTTACATGATGTGCAACAATTAAAAATAGGTAATTAGTACATTAACACATACATCCTTTGCTTTGAGATATTTAGATCTGGAGTGTTAATGTTAATTCAGAGACGGCACACCAAAGTTTATTTCACCATAAGGCAGCCTAGGAAGGCGAGACGGGGAGTGAGCTTAATCTGAACTGAGATAGCAGAAGTTTTTGAGGCAGGCAAGTTACAGGAATGGGCAACCAGGGGTCCAGAAAAGTGGAAAGATTAGAGTCCAAGTGACCTGGGAAATATGCAAAGTGACAATGAGGTGACAAGTCCAAGTCAAACATTCTGATTAATAATAAACTAGGCCCCACTACAGGTCCTGTGGCATATCACCAAGCCCTTGAGCCTCCTGCTGAATGTGATCCACTTGGCTCTGCACAGGAAGCTCCCCATGTATTTTCTATTCACAGTGTGGATGAGGCTGTTAACAGCTCGGGCTCTTAACTCAAGGACAGAAACTACCCGTTTATTGTTTTTCAACAAACCCCAAAGATACTCAAATGTGTTTATTCGGTACTAGCAGATAATGGTGAGAGAGGCTTCAATTCTTATACCAGAAATATCTTGTTTGGAGATGTTATTGTGTTTGAAAATTTTGTATTTTCTTACTTCAATTAACTTTTAACAGCATGTTGTGCTTAAGTCATTGTATGATGAGTTCACTTCAATGGCTCAGTTTGGTACTTGATCCACCGGTTGGTGTACAGTGCTTGTGTATTGCCTTGGGAGTGAAAATTCTTATTTATCTAATTTATTTTGTTAATTGTGCTCTCTAGGAAAGCCATCAGGGAACAAAATCAAAACAGAATGAAAAAAATGTGAAATTTTGTACCTGCACTGAAAATCGAAGCTCTCTCTTACGCTATGGGAACCTCTAACTCTCATATTGTATTATGAGTAGAGGCATTGTACCTGTTATCTTCTTTTTCCTCCTCATGCTATTTGATGGCTTTGATCTACTAAATTGTCTCATCCATATGTGTCTTTTTTTTTTTGCCTTAAAATCTCTTTAAAAATAAGTTCAAGTAGATTCTATTGATGGTGAAACTCTTTTATATCTTATTTCAGAGGCTATCGTATACGATCACACGCGTTAACACGCTCAGCAAAAATGTTAAATGTATAAACCAGCAGTTGGAAATACAATTGGAATTTTATTCTTAAGAGTCTAAGCACCTGCTTTTGATAATTTTTTCTAGTACCTATGTTAACATTCTTACCAAGGGTGTTTTCGGTCACACTAATCACGTCAGTGTTCTTGGGGAACAAACAAACAAACAAACAAACAAGTAAACAAAAAAAGCTGTCACTCTTTACTAATTGATCTCATCACGCAGGAAATGCTCATCACATATAATCATGATCTTAAACACTTTTGTATTTGAATTAAGGGATATAGAATTAAATGTCTTAAAAGAATGAGTTTTTTGGTGGGGAGTCAGCATGCAGAGAAAGGACAGTGCAATATGGGTAACTGTGCAAAGAAATTATGGGGAAAATAGAGTATAATTTGAGTGTATAATGAATAATTCTGGCTGTGAACACTTAATGACAGCTCACCACCACCTTCCTCAAATCGTAAAGGTGTAATTTAAAATGAAGAAAACTTGAGAATGATCTTTATCACAGCAATGCTAAGATATAAAAATAGACTTTAAAAACCAATAGGAGTATTGAATTTTTCCTGGAATTTGAGAAGGGCTATATCAAAATAAAGATAAAATATCTTATTCAAACTCCAAGTTTGTTAAGACCAGCTTTGCACCAGACATGTTTTTCTTTTCAAGAAGAAAAGTGTTTTTTTTTAATATAATATAATCATATTGACAGAGACATTAGTCAGGCTAAAATCAAGCCAATTAGGTATTTCCTCATGCTGACCTCTTTCTGTTTCATTTAAGCTAGTTATAAAATTTCTGAAATAGTTTAAATTTTCATCTGTTACTTATTATAATAGATTTTGAAGATGAGCTTCGATCCTCAAAAGGACCAAATATATTTTGACTAAACTACAAAAGTAATTTCCAATGTCTATAACTTTGAGACTCCTTCAGTACTATTAATAACTGTAAAACAAAACCATTTATTTAATTCAGTGTTACCTACAATCATTTAGAACATTTGAAGGTCATGAATTTAACATCCTGCCCTTGTGAAATAAAAGCCCCAAACCTGAGAGTTAACTCAGCATATTTTAGTGAGACTTGTCTGCAGGCTATAGATACTATTAGAATAGAAGTGTTCAGATCTCTGTATTAAGGATGTCAGCATTTCCATTAAAAAAAAAAAAGAGCCTAGGTAAGGAGTTATACTAGATTTCATAATTGTACTGCTTCAGTTAGAGTTACTTAGGTTTAAATATTCTACTCAAATGTACATGTTCTGATTATCTGATTGCTTCCATTAATGAACGTATTTAAACACGAAATTTTATTTTCTCTGCTAAATATATGTCTTCACTCATTTGTACTCATTCTGTTTAGAGAAATAACCAAATTTTGCATCTTTAGAGTTTAAGTCTTTTCTTTCTTAGAAGAATTGTGTGTATGTGGGTTTTGAAGCAACCTAATACCCCTTGGTAAACACTTGTTAAAAACAAAAAAACAAAAACTGAATAAACAAAACAAAACATCTAGAGGAGATTTAACACTAGGGGTCACTAGCAGCCTCTTCTAAACTCTTCCACCCCTTCCTGCTCAGGCTGCATCTTTGGTTGTCATTACCACTCTTTTATTTGTAATCATTAGGGGATGGTGTCCTTCTTTATATTTGGTTAGTAGATTTGTCTGTCAAAAGATCAAATATTGAATCAGGAATTGGTGTGTCAACTTATATTTTCAGGACTGGACATAATGTATTGGAAGAGAAGATTCTGCATTCTCTGCACATGAGGACAGATATTTCTCTGGCATTTTGTTCTTTAGTAAAATACATTATCCTTAAATAAGATACTTCCAGACATAGGTTGACCAGGAGTACCTTTTTAAATGGGACAGAAAACAGTACTGTCCCATTTCAAACAGTATGTGTGGTCAGCCTGTCCAGACATGACCAATGTAATCCACCAAGGCAAATTTAAATTACTATTTTCTGTTATTCCTATATCTAAAAGTGCTTATAGTAAAAACCTACTCTTAACAAAGATGATTTTACTCTACAACTACACAGTAATAATGATAGCTAAAAGTGATTTACCATTTGCTGCATACTTATACAAGTACAAGGCACTTTAGTAGGATTTTCTCTTTTAATTTTTTACCACTTTGATGATATTAAGTCCTATGATATTAAATCAGCTTTCTCCTCCACTTTGTACATAAAAAAAATGAGACTGGAAGGTTAAGTAACTTGCTCGAAGATAAAGTAGTTAATAAGAGTGAAAGCAAGTCCAGAAGCCAGGTCTCCATGGCGCCAAAGTTCTCTTAATTTTAATTATTATACATTGGACATTTGGCTAATATCCAGAGTTTAGTAAAATATCCAATTTAAAAACCCCTTCTCTTCATGTCAGACCATATGTCCTACTTCTGTTAAAAAAATGGTTAGCAACATTAAAAATAACCTATAAAGCTAGAATATATTTTATAATTTTGTCATTTGAATAAAAATATTTGTTACTTCGAAGAGCCCCAGACACATGAAAAATGTTTGTTGCATGCAAATTATCTCTCTATATTTTTTCTCTAATTAATCACTGTATATGATCCAGCACTATGATAGGTCAAACACTATGAGGGATATAATACCATAGAGTGCTACCTCCAATGTCCTCAAGAGATAGAAATATATGTACCTGAAAACTATACAGACAGTTGACCAAATGGACAGTGAACAACACAGTTATAACACCTTGCTTGAAGTCTGCTCCCTTTTCTCTATACTTTCCCTCTTCTCATTCTTGGAGGCCTAACCCAAGCACCTCTGTTTTGTGATTCTTTCTTTGGCCATCTCAGACTACAGTCATCTCCCCTCTTACTGAAATCTTACTGTTGTTGAGTTGTAAGAGCCCCTTATATATTGTGGATATTAGATCTTTCTCAGATATGCCAATTGTAAATATTTTCTCCCATTTTTGGCTTGTTTTTTCACTTTTTTATGATGTCTTTTTATGTACAGGTTGTAAATTTGATGAAGTCTAATTTACCTATTTTTTGTCATGTGTTTTTTGTGTCATAATTAAATAAAAAACATTGCCTTATCTAAGGCGATGAGAAAATTTGCCTGTTTTCTTCTAATTGTTTATTAGTCTCAGCTCCTTTATTTAAGTCTATGATCCACTTTAAGTTATTTTATGCATATGGCATGAGACAGAAGTCTAACTTAATTCTATTGCAAGTGGATATCCAGTTGTCCCAGCACCATTTGTTGAAAACACTATTCTTTCCCCAACAATTTTCTTATACTTCTGGGGAAAATCTATTTACCATAAATGCAAGGGTTTATTTCTGACTCTCAAATCTATTACATTAATCTACATGTGTATCTTTCTGACATTACTATTCTGTCATGATTATTGTAGCTTTGCAGTAAATTTTGAAGTTGGGAATTATGAATCCTCTAACTTTATTCTTTCTTTTCAAGATTTATTTGGCTATTTTGCTCCTTTTCATTTCTACATAAGTTTTTGGACCAGTTTGTCCAATTCTGTCTAAAGGTAGCTGGGATTTTGACAGGGATTGTGCTGAATCAGTAAATTATTTTGGAGAGTATTGCCACCTTAACAATATTAAGTTTTCTGATCCACAAACATGAAATGTCTTTTCCTTTCTTTAGGTCTTCATTAATTTTTTCCAGTGATGTTTTGTGGTTTTCGGTGCCAAGTCTTGTACTTACTTTGTTAAATTTAACCCTAAGCGTATATTTTGGATGCTATTGTAAATGAAATTGTTACCTCAATTTCATTTCCAGATTAGTCATTGCTAAACAAACACAATGGATTTTTGTTTGCGTTTTTGTAAACTGATCTTGCATTTTGCAACCTTGCTAAATTCATTTATCAGTTACTGTTTAAATAGATTCCTATATATAAGATCATGATATTTTCTTCAAAGAGAAATGATTTCACTTATTTTTCTGTAGTCAGGATACCTTGTATTGTTTCCCGAATTTTTTCTGAATAGAACCTGTAAAACAATGTTGAATACCAGTGGCAAGAATGAATAGCCTTGTCTCATTCATCATCCTGCAGGGAAAGCGTTCAAACTTTTACCATTAAGTGTGACATTAGCTATAGTTTTATTATAAATGGTCTTATCAGGAGGAGGAAGTTCTATTCCTAGTTTATTGGATGTTTTTATCATGAACATATGTTGGATTTGTCAAATGCTTTTTCTGCATCTATTAAGAAAATTATGTGTTTTTCTTTCTTTATTCTATTAATATGGTATATGACATGAATTGATTTTAGTATGCTTAACTTATAAGACAAACCCAACTTGATCATGGTGTATGGTGCTTTTTATAGTGAGAATTACATTATGCTTTGTTAAGATTTTTTTGCATCTATAGTCATAAGGAATATTGGTCTCTAATATTTTTCCTTATGATGTCTTTTTCTGGTTTTAGTCATGATAATATTAATATCATTGAATTATTGGGGTAGTGTTTCCTCCCATTCTATTTTTTGGAAGAGTTTGTGAAAGGATGTTATTACTCTTCTTTAAATCTTTGATAGTATGTCAAACTACATATTACCTTAAGCATGCCAATTTGATTCCTTTGCCCTTAGTAAAAGTCTTCAGTAATATTTGACACACCATATGCTTGTGTATCTTGGGAGTAAAAGTCTTCAGTAATATTTGACACACCATATGCTTGTGTATCTTGGGTTATATGCAGATAATATGAGTGAGAACCAATGAGATGCTGTTCTGCTACTCTATGCAATAGTTACTATCAAATTGAAGACCTGGTTATCTTTTGTATTGGTCACTTTGTTCTGTCATTGGTTGCAGCAAGGAACACTGGAATAAAGTAACCCATTGGTTTTGTTGCCCAGATTTACTAAGTGTCAGAGGTATAACATTTGACTCTAGGGGATTCTTGAAGAGCTCTCAAGCAAACCACAGTATTTTCTTAAGGAGCCCAAATAGCTTTTTTAATTATGAATGAGGATTTAGAAAAGAGTATATGACCAAGAGGTGTACAACATGCGGGAGGGAGGGAGAGAAAGGGTTAACATTGTGAGGTGAGAGGAGAGACTGGAAGTGAGAGCAAGAGAAAAAAGGTAGCAAGAAATTAGATACCAGAGCAAGTATAATAATACAGCACAGACGTGAATCTTCGGAAAAATTTAAAACTAAGGATGAAGTTAGCAGTAGCAGGTTTTGCAAGTATACAGGAAAAACAATTAAGAACAAAGAAACTAACATTTACCTCATGTATTGAGACCAAATATTTAGAATTAATTGTGCCAGGTCCAGTTATACTGCTAAACATTTTGCAAACATAATTTTATTTAATTCTCTTAGGTATATTGTTAAGTATTTATTATGCCCCCCCCCCCCCCCACACACACACCTTTTATACATCAAGGAACTGAAGTTCAGAGAGTTTTGGTAACTTCCCCTATGTTACATAGTCCCGAAGTGATAGAGGAAAAATTTAAGCTTATTTCTATACAATACGAAGGCCCACGTTGTTCAGAAAATGTTTTGTCAGTGGCTCTCCATAGGGGCACTGCCGCCCCTTAGATAGTACTGTGGAAATTTTCATGGGGTCATTTTTAGTCACAGTGATGGGAGGCACTGCTGATACACAGGGCAGATAATCACAATACAGATGTTTCCTGGTATCAGGGTCACCGAAGCATGTGTCAGATTTCTAGCAGTTTGTGGGTACAGTTCCCCATTGATAATGATTCCAGTGGCAAGCATGTGACTATTTTATTATATTTTCTAAAGCAGTACCTTAATGGGCTAGAGCTACCATAACAAACCAAGACTTGCTGGCTTCAACAACAGAAATGTATTTTTTCACATTTCTGGAGGCTAAAAGTCAAAGATCAAGGTGCCAGCATGGCCAGTTTCTGGTGAGGACATCTTTCCTGGCTTGTAGATGGCTACCTTCTCACTGTGTCTTCTTAGAAACCCACCAATCCTGTTGGGATAGGACCAATTTTTATGATCTCATTTAACCTCAATTACCTCCTAAAAGTCATATCTTCAAATACAATCACATTGGAAGTTAGGACTTGAATTTGAGGGTGTTGTAATTCAAACCATAGCAGATAATCACATTTGAGCCAATTCGATACTAAAATACATGATTTATAAGTTCTTTTTTTTTAGTTCGCTTTTGCATTATTGTTATAGGCTCTGTATTTTTTTGAGTGTGTGTATAGATAAATTATTTAAGATAGTAAGTGGTGAATTTAATAGTAATTATTATTAAAAAGGAGGATTTAAGTGTGACTAGACTGTTAGGAAATGATGCCTAACTAATTCAAGAGCTTTTTGAATCTATTATCATTATTGATCCTCACAAAAATCCTGGTAGGGTAGGGGTTATTATCTTTATTTGATAAATAAGTACTTGAGAATCATCAGATTCGGTATTTACTCAAGAACTCACCAATTTAATATGTGACATAATAACAATCCGGCCTAGGTCTGGGTGGTTCCATAGCCTATGCTTGTTCCCCAGTGTCTATCTGCCTCGATTCTTACCGAATGGAAGACAGACAGAGACAGTCCTACTGATGTCAGCTAAGCCACTGTTACCCTCTGGGGGAGGAGGAATGGCTGGTTCAACCAAAACTCAAAGATAAACTTTTGATGGGTTTTGGCTGTAAGTAGCAGTGCCTGTTTTATATAAATTTTTAAGTAAATTTTAGGTACAATCTTTATTACTAAGTATGGTGTTTCTAAGTTATTATTTCAAATCCCTTCTCTTTTTAAATTTGTATTCTTGGCTGAATGATGATAGAGACCCACTGGTATGACACAAGTAAATTTAGGCAAATTAGGCATGTAGTACCTTTTAAAGGTTCTTAATTCTCACTTTGTGACTTGGAGAGGTTAATACCTTGTCTATATTACAAGGTGAGTCTGTTTGAGAACTATAGTGAAAACCCCATAAGTTACTTAATATAGAATAAGTATCGTACTACATGTGATCTAAACACTCCTTTTGTGCTCAGATAATTATTAGGATGTTCTCTCTCACCTCTATGAATCTTCAGTCAACATTACTGATGAGCAATTGTTATATAATTATTTCAAACCTATGACTCACAGGCCATCACAGATATATAATTCAAAAACTATTTATTGAATATTTTCTCTCTATTACAAGCAGGACAATATTTCTCTGATAATTCTAATATTGTATCAAGTGCTTTGGCACTTGAACTTCTAGACAGTTTAATATCAAAATGTATATTTTATTTATCATTACTTCCTGCATCATTTAAAAAACTAAAACTTTTGTGATTTGAGGCAAATAACATCATGAAAAACCACCCTAAATGAATAAGAATGAGCAGCATATTAAAGAGCTTTCTCTCATTAAATATGCATGGAAATAAATAATTGAGGTCAGATTGTTTTGATGTTTTCAATATGAATTTTGACTGAGTTAATATAAGCTAATTTTTTGAGGTGGTTATTTTCTATTACATATTCCTTTAAGAAAAAAAAAACAATAAAGTGCTATTTCCACAATGGATTTACATTGAGGATGATTTGCACATCAGTATGCCATTCTTTATACTATTAGATATCTTTAATGCAAGCCATGTATGTTATTATTGCCTGAAATCCTTTGAAGGTAGAGAATAAGAGGTGTTTGAAAATGCTAGAGAGAGAAAGTTGGAATTGTTTAAATAATGACCTCTAAGCTAGTACAAAAATACTACCAAAAGAATATTTTTAAAAATCAAGTTCAAACATATAGTACATATGATTGCACTTTACAAATAGAAATAAATGCAGTTATAATGTTATCTTATATGGTGGTAAATTCAATTTTTATGCATCTATGGCTGAGGATGATTTCGTTAGAAATTGATTCCGAAGAGATATATATTTTAATTTCTAACTAAATTTCATTCTAACTAAATTTCATACTCAATTATTACTGAACATATCTTAAAGGTCCTCTTCTTCTTCTTTTATGGTTAATTTGTTGGGTGACACATAACCACCTAATATTCTTCAAAAATTGATCATAATAAAAATATTACAAAATATGCTCCCAAAATTAAGTTTAAACATAAAATTAATAAATATATTAATTATATATACACTTTGAAGAGACAAAGAAAACTCTTCTGTTAGGTTGAAAATAATGGCAGGGAGTTTGCTAAGACAAAAAACTGAAATGACTCATCTACTATTTTCTAAGGTGATAAGAAAATAGCTGTTACAGTTAAAATAACCATTTTTTTACGGGCTTAATTATGCTCATTTTCAAGATGTATTGTTAACTCTTATTTTGTATGCGGAGAAAAACAAAACAATTTCTGAATCAACAACCCTCTGGAGTCTTAGATTTCGAAGTGTGACACTGAATGTGCTATCTGTTGCATTGAACCCTCTAAATAAAACCCCTATCACCTATGCAACAAGGACCACAGAGGGCACAGCGTAGCGTTATGAAATCAGTTATGCAATATGCCTTAGAACAGAAGCAGCTCTGCCCAAATAACCCAGGAGGAAGAAAAGGACATCTCTACAAGGACAGGGACACACAGAATCCCTGCAAAATATCGAAGAACCCTTCAATCCACTCTAAATTGGCCATCATTATTTTAATGAGCTGGCTTGTAATTCTTAAAAGCATTTGCTTCAATGGGGTTATTTATTAATTTGTCTGAAGATTATTTCTTATGACAAAATCTTAGTACATTTAATAGAATGCATCTTTAAATAACAGGGTCTGAAGTTGTCACTTATTTTTCAATTTCCCGAACATTTCCATTGTAAACTGCCAAATTTTTACCCATTAATCATCTTCTGTTCTGGTCAGATGATTAAAATTCTAACTTCAATAAGGTTTTCTATTCCTATCATTTGGGTATTGAGAATGTAGTGGTTTTACACATACTGCATTAAATTTGTACTTTCTTTGGATCTATGCTCTAATCTTACCCTCTTCTAAAGGCTTTGACTGATCGTCTTATTTGAAACACCCTCGTCTTCAAGCCTATTACTCTCTCTCTTTCCCCTACTTACTTTATTTATTTACTTTTGATGCACTTATTAACCTTATTTATTTTTTAATCTCTTTCTTCTCAGTAAAGATTAAGCTTGAGAACAGGGTCTTGGTTTAGTGTTGTCACTCAAGCCTAGAATAGTGTCTGGAATATTGTAGGTACTCAGTAAATATATGTTGGGGGAATGAATGAAAAGATAAAAGCTGAACACATTAAATTAATTTCATCACCTGGTCACTTTTTATGACCTAACCATTAGCATTAGTTCATATCCATCTGCTAGTTATTCCTACGACTGTTGTCTACAATCCTTCAGCACTGTCCTAGTTTGGGCCTTTATTTTATCATATTGAGATGCCTCAACACTTTCTCATAGTTTTTTGGCTTCCATCTGTCTCAACATAGGCCTGTCTCTTCAATACTGCTGGTCATCTTTTAAAAATAAAAATAGACCATGTCACTACTCCAACCTCACCTCCCACCATGCCCACACCCTCAAAATGTTGCATAAAACTTCAACTCTGGACATATGCTGAAGGTTTGAATATCTACTACATTTTTGGAAAGATAAATGTTATCCATTAAAACGTAAATCATGTATATGTCTTTCTCAGTAATATAGTTTTTGAAGATCAGTTTTATTAAAGTAAAAGTATCAGTGCTGTACAGATTCTGATACATAAGAATTACAGTTTTGTTTGTAACAGTAACAAATTAGAAAAAATCAGAATCTGAATGCCTATCAAAAGGCATAATATTACTAACCATATGCCAGTATCACAAAGAATGTGGTAGATATTTACATACTAATCAGAAGGACGGTTTATGCATACACAGTTGGCTGGTAGGAAAATTTAAGCTCCAGCACAGTGTCTTTAATATAATCTTATTTTGTTAGGAAGAAAGGGAGAGAGGATGAAAGAGATACAGAGACAGAGAGAAGATGGGAGAATGCATGATATAAAGGTAAATTTGAGCTTTAAACATGACTTCCTAATTTAAATAATAAAAACATTAAAATACTGGTATTTGTCCAGTATCGCTTAAGTTAACTTCTATCTCTGTTACATGTCTTTAATACATAATTTCAGATGTGGAAAAGATTTTGAAGTATATGATCTTTTCTTTGCATTGATGAGAAAACTGAGGATGTAGAGAAATTAAGTTACTTAATAAAGCTCACATAATATGTTAAAGGTGGAATTAGGGACAAACTTACACCTCATGACACTTTGTACACTGGTAATTTTTTCAGTGAAACCTATTGCCTGTCAAGGAGGATATTTACTTCTTATTTGGGCCTGATTTTGCTTAATTATTATTGATTGTCATACCAATTATGTGCAGAACCAAAGAATACTATACTTTATCAAGAATAACAATGGTACAAAAAACTCCCAAAATAATTAGATTTTATTGATTTCATTTAAAGAAAAAAATTGTAATTTTTTATTGAAGTGTGATAAAAATTACTAGATAATAAAATTTAATAAACTTTAACACATCAATCGCATAGAAAGTATATCAAAGTTATACAAGTTTACAGTGTTAAAAAATGCCCCTAAGCTTATAATTTAAATTAGACAGGGTATTGTTATGACTGTGAGGACTGGTAATTCAACATGCCAACTGATTTCTTTAATCAGTTATGACATGATGTTATAGCTGAGGTTTCAGATTCATCTATTAATATAATGCGTACTCTCAAGACAAGAGCTCAGCATGTCATGTTATAAATACTTTTTTTGTTTTTTGTATTTGGAATATGTGTAGACCTGGAGAAAACACAGCTGGATGAAATGCTTAAGTGGTTATATTTTATCGTAGACTACTCTCTGCCATGCATTAATGGCTATACTTAGAATAGCCTCTGATTTATTTAGAGCTTTGCAACTGCATTTTTTATCAGGTAAAATATACGACTTCTCACATAGTAGGAAGTCTTGATCATAGAATATATAAAAATAAAGCCATAACTTCTGCCTTGGTCAAATAAAAAAAAGGAAGGGTAAACACAAGCTTGTCTTTTTTGCTGAACCCTGGTATAGACCATTGTTTCACATGTCTTCCTCAGAGTGCTTGTTTAACATTTGTAGCAATGTTAAAAAATTAGGTGGGGAGGAGATTGTTTTTTTAGGTCAAATATGTTTGTGCCAGCTAAATTTCTCAGGGCATTTAGAATACATATTCTAATAGAATAGCTCATACAATTATTGCTAACATTATGCCATATTTAAATTATTTTTGTTTGTTTATCAGAGAATCTTTTAAGACTAGTGTGTTGTGTGGGTTGAGCATTACATGCTCATATGATGGATTTTTTTTACATACTACATGCAAGTTAAGAGCCTGAGCAATAGACAATAGAAGAAAACTAGTTAAGGGAAGGCCTGGAAGAAACACAAGACACAGACTTGGTATTCTATTTAAGTAAATTTTGAAGACTGTTTAAGGAAGGCTAATTCTCCACACAAAAATTTCACAGATACTGACATATAGATTATAGTATAGCAAGAATTATTAGGTAAAGTGAATTCCATAAGATTATGCCTAAAGAAGATTATTATTAGCTTTTATAATCGTGAAGAAAAGAGACAATTATAGAATAATTGAACTAAAAGTTGAATAGAACTCATATCATTAAATGAGTTAATATTGGTAAAGTATTTTGAACAGTATCTGGCACATGGAAAATCTTGTATAAAGTATTGTTAAAAATAAATAACATTGTTAGAGGAGAGAAGAAAGATCAAAATAGCTTTGAAATGTATACATACAAAGATGTATTGCTGAATCCAAATTGTATATGTATTATGCTACTTAAATGTCTTTCCTTCCATTTGAAGTTTTAAATAGATTATTATTGACATTTTCACTATGATTTTTTAATATTTTCTTTTTTAATTGAAAGTATTATATTGTAATAGCCATTTTGAACTTTTCTCTTTTTTGAATAAACAACAGAGCTTAAACTCATAATGCCTATGAGCATCTTGGTTGCTTAGTGATGGAGCATCTAGTTCATATTTCATAAATATTTATTATTGCTATTATCAATTCATTAAATGAATGCATAGGTATGTATTTTATTCTTGTATATTTGTGTAAGTGTTCAGTAAATATCTATATACAATCTATTTTTGTTTTTCTCAGAACCTGCTATGCTGACCACAAAACACAAAGCTTTTTTCCTTAAGGTCAGTGAAGCAAACTCTGTGGTATATAAAAAAAAGAACATTGTCTTTTAACTTTCTGAATTGTAGATAAAATGTTTCTTAGTATCAAATTTCTATAAGTTTGTATACTCTTATTCACTATTTTGGTATTGCTTACAACTTACACATTAGTTAAGTATTACACACTGCATTAAATAAGATCCTAAAAGTCTCTGAATCTATTCACTTTGCCACATGTGTAAGGATTTCTACTGTCTTGAACATATAAACTACAGTTAGATATTTGTTAAACTTTTATTTTATGTTTACCCTAATAGTCACAGACACTGACATGAAATATTTAGTACAGTCTGCTCTCAATTCCAAAGAAACATTCTATGTAATTAAAAATAAAAAGAATAATCATTAAAACTTATTTTAAAAATTCTCATAACTAGACCAATTTATGGCTGATATATAAAATTTTTCATCTATAAAAAAGTGATATTTAATCTTTTTTGATTGGTCATTTTGTTGCAACATATATAACTTTCTGGGACTAGAGTATTTCACATTAACTGTGTCTTTTGAAGATCTAAAGTTAATTTGTTTCCCTAATGCAAGATCATTTACATGAGAGAATCTTTTATTAGAAATTTAAGACCAGCATTGTTTTCCAAAGAAAAGGTCATTTTTCACACTTGAATATAAAGTAACTCAGCTCTACTAATGAAACCTGTGAGTATAAACAATGTCCAATTAACTTACAATTGAAAATTGAATAATTTTTCTCAGCATCTTTAGCTAATGAGATCTGATTCCTCTCTTAACTCAGCATATGACTCTCCACACCTATAACCCTCATGTCAGAGCCAGACAGATGTCTTCTCACTGCCTTGGATAGTAAGGGTCTCTGATTAATTAATGTATCCCTCTTGCCTCTGGATTTTTGATTTTGATCTATTTCTCTTCCTAGCTTATTCTGTTCATTTCTCATTTTTCCTTTCCCAGATTTTTATACATTTACATACGAGGGTTGGGCAATTAATTTAATGAGCTCATCCTAGAAAAAAAATGCTATTAATACATACCTCATTGCTGATTATCACTTCAAAGTACTCCCCTTGGGAAGCTATGCACTGACACCAGCACCTAGTCCACACTTCAAAGCAATTTTGGAACTCTTTTACATCAGAGCTGTATTCATGCCCAAAATATGACAATGAAGTTCATGAACTTGCCACCTTTCACTTACACTGGCAGCACTGTACAAGTAATTTGGTTATAACACCTTACCGACTTGTTTGTACAGTGCTGCCATCATAAGCATCTGGTGGCAAGTTCGCAAACTTCATTGTCAGATTTTGGGTTCAATGACAACTCTGATGGCCAGTTCAGAAAAGGAGTTCCAAAATTGCTTTGAAGAGTGGATGTCACTGCATAGCTTCCCAAGGGGAGTACTTCAAAAGTGACTGTAGTGATATTCAGCAATGAGGGAGGTAGCATTTTTTGTAGGATGAATTTGTGATATTAAGTGCCCAACTTTGACCTCGTAGTACATACATGCATTATATTTATTATGTCTTTATTTTTCCAAATTTGTAAAAAATTGTTAAAAGTTCTGTTTGTAGTTATTTTTTCCTAGTATTTGGCATGAAGGTTTTTAGTGATTGTAATAGTATCAAGTTGAAGAAGGTATTTTAGAATGAGTTCAAGAAGAATGTTATTCTCTAAAGAGAATGCAGCCTACAAGTAATGGCCCCCAAACTAGTAAATATAATAAATCAATCTCAAAGGAAATGCTGTAAGACTACTGATGATCAGCAAAATTTAGGCAGCACAATAGGATACTGTCTCGGACAACTTGATTAAAGATTCTCATTGGTGTCTTTGTGAAGAAATGAAAGTTTGTATCATAACACACAGTACATTCAGGGTAGTTTGGTGTATATGTTCATGCTGGAGTTGATGTCTAATAAAATAATATTAATGGATGTTGGCTCACTAAACAAAGGCCAGGTTTCAGCCCAGTTACTGAGACACATGGTCAGGGTAGATTCTATCTCACTTCTATTATCTTGTGAGTCTGGTGACCAAAAGGGATGAAGCACAGAACATCAAAACAAAAGTACTTATTTCAGTTTAGGCATACTATATATTGCCTTTAGCAATATGTGGCTCAGCTTATTGGGTAAGTTTGACAGCAGAATTAAGTTAAAGATAAATTTATAAAAAGCATTTGTTAGAGCAGAACTGCATCCTCTGAGGTTGAAATAATGGTGATAGTATTATAGCAGAGAATCTTGGATTTTCTCATTTGTTAAATTGCTTTCACATAAAGGAATCAATATCTTTGAAAACATAGTCATTCTTCTTGGGATTGATGCATGCTAAAGAGCGATTGTCTGAGTCATATTATTTTCAAATCTCCATTTAACCAAAGAAAGATAAATAGCTAGAATAAAATATAGTGTGTTTTATATGATTTCTCAGAGTGAAACAATTTATATATATATTTCACAATATTCTCTGTTATAGTACTTAAAAGAGCGCTCATAATCTAGGACAAAGAGAAGATATGAAAAAATCTGCAATTAATTTTTGCAAATTAAAAATTGTAACATTCATTTGGAAATATGTAGTAGTAAAAGTATTTAACTCTGATGAAAAGCACTATTTCAAGTGTATTTGCTCATAGATCAGATGATGGCTCATTCAGAAGTGAGTTCCCAATTGTATAACAAGATTACCATTTCCCAAACTCAACTCCACAGAATATTAGTCTATGTATGTATGTATGTGTGTATATGTATGTATCTATCATCTTTCTACCTACTGTGTGTGTATGTATGTATGTAATAGCCTAATCTACATTGTAAACATCAGAGAATGAAATACTAAAAAAAAAAAAAAAAGAAATACTACAGGCACAATTTCTCTGATTTATTTGACTTTTTGAACCCAGAGACATTCTTCCTTTGCCTTTTTCATCAGAGCTTTTCATGGAACTTGTGTTTATTAAAACTATAAATAGTGAACTAGATCTTAAGCAATCAGACCCTTGACAGAGATGATTGTTTGCCCATTGTTGTGCTTAGGAAATCGCTCACATTTCCTATTGAGGAAAAGCAAAAATTTCATTTGGTTTAGTGATGTCAAGAAAAAAAGCCTCAATTCGTATGACCAATTTTCAACTGTAATAAGATAAAAAAAATAATGGAGGAAATGTTGACAGATTTATTTGGGTTTTCATTGTCTTTTGAATACATTTGGATGGTCCAGTCACCTCCTTTTCCTCCCCTAATTTGGTATAAATTACGTAATTGTTTCTTTAGAAATTTTCAAGGCCAAATGCTGGGAGACTGAGCCAGGTAGGCTGAATAATAGTGTTTCCTGACGTAATGACCTACCTGCACTTAGCTTCTACTGCCCATGAGAACACAGCCTTGACAAAATACCTCAGAAAAGAGACACACAAAAATAAATACTTTTTTCTCAAAGCCCTAAAATACACATTAATTTTCTAAAAGTGTTGAATATTCTCTCTATATATGCAAAGGAATGAAGATAAGGAACCAAATGAAAAAAATAGATTATAGAAGTGGAGAAAAAGATGAAAATAATTATTCTAATATTGTTTTTTCAAAGTTTTATAAGACTGTTAAGTCTTGCAAAGTAGATACTTAGTGGAAATGATGCACCTTAAGGAGTAAATATTGTGGCATTTTTATAGTTACAAACATTGATAAATACCTTTTAATAATAGTATATGACATGGGTTTCTTGACAAGTTAAATAAGGTCCTTTTTAGGAAGCAAAACCCAAAAGGAAAAAAAAAAGTAAAAGGATTCCTTGTTTGAAATTTGAAACTTTCAAAACATTTTGTCAAACAAACTGTGTATTTTTTGCAGAAGTAGTAATTTGGTGTTCTCTACCCAGACAAGGTCAATTCAATCTCCAAAAAACAATGATGTTCTATCTTCGACAATAGCAAACCGCTGTCATCTCCAGGTGGAAGCAAGAGGAGGAATCCAGCCCATTATTTTGTTAAATTCCATTTCCTCCTCGGTATAGACAATCATGGCAGTGAAAGTTGCAAGATTCTTCCAGTTCCTAAATCTTGGCTATATCGTTATTTGGCTTTATTTTTTATTTCTGACTGGATTGGAGAAATAATACTATGTGTGCTGTGTAAATAGAGGATTCAGAATTAATATCATCTGGAATGCTCCGAGTCATTTTCTGTGACAAGCAAACTGATTAGAAATCATTGCCGACAAATGCTCCCGGAAGCTAAAACAGGGTAACACCCGAACCCCAGCCAGCATTTAATTAAACCAATGCTGTTCTGGGGCAGTGTACGTTAGACACATTCACACAGACTTTTCCAAATCTAATGGTTTGTCTAATAAGCATAAAACACAAAGCAGTTCTCAAGAAGCAAATAGGAAGCTGGATGTATATGAATGTTATATTAACAGTATAATTCGAAGTCACAAACACAAAAATAAAACTTGATAGTCAACTATGAAAGGCCTGTGCTCTTAGATGACGATGTTTTGAGATGGAAACATTTTATAGGAAAAATTGTTTCAGGATGTTTGTCCTAATTGATATTTAAAAGCAATTTTAATGGGGAGAGGGTTAAATGCTGTGTTTTATTTTTTGTTTCTCTGAATGCTTTAAAATAGCTCACGTTCCTCCCTTCCCCACAACAGCTTTTTTGGGACATTCTGCTATGGGGAGGTCTTACAATGATGGGTGCTTCTGTCACTTTCCCCAGATAATGTCACTTCAACCACCTGATTTTAATATTTCTGCCTAATTGGGTCACAATTTTTTTATGCAGGGGTAATACATCTATGAATGCAGGAATCACACTCCAGACTGGGGAATTCACAGGTAATGCATAAATTTATTGTATACCAACTGTGCTCCTAAGACTATAGAGAATACTATATAATTGGGCCCTTTTCCATTATAGTGGACTAGAGACATTCTTTATTGGCTCATTTCATGGTAAAAAGCTTTAGAACACTTTACTCCCAAATACATATGTACCTTTTATAAATTACAAATATTTACCATTTATTACTGTTATTTCCTTTAAAACTATACTCAAGAATATACATTAAAAAGATAAAATGAATATAAATTAAATGGTATTTTAAAGTATTTACAATTGAAGTTATTAATCACAAATACACAGTGACAATGGTATGATTATAATTGCTTTATATTTTAGAAATTTTTATTTAACGCCTTGTGGTAAAGTGATTAAAAATCCTAATTCTAAGTTCTGTATATTTCTGTACTTTATGTTAGTAGCTGACATACTTGTTAAACTTACTTCTAAAAGATACATAAATCTGAAAGGCTGTACACATATTGCTAAGATTTATTAAAGCAAGACATCCATTTTTTTGAGTTGTAAAAGCCATAACTTAAAAAAAAAATTGGCTCTAAGTTTTCAATTTTTCTGCTCCAGTTTTTCTTACAAGTTTTTTTTGTAATGTTAATGAATTTTTATATTTCTAAAAATGTTTTTAAAACCCACTAAAACTCTCCATTTAAAAAGTTTAAAAATTTCTCTTTTAGGTTCTTTAAGAATGTAGATTTCAGTGATTCAGAAATGGCTTCTATAAAGCTAAAGACAAAATGAATTCTAGGCAAGCATTGTATACCATTTAGTAAATATATTCCCCACTAGGGCGTGTGTTACTAGTTCTGAAACTACTTTACACATAGACTGAGATTGAACAAATAAATAAATAAAATGTAGATCACGGTGGCCAAGTTTCTCACTGTCAGAAGAAGTTATGCATAACTAGGGGAGGACTAGAATAAACCTCATCGTAATGGACTAGTCAGAGGTATCAATAAAAACTCATGTTTATTTAATATATGTATAGAGATACCACACACAGAAATAAATATAAATATATATGTATACATAGAATATGCCTACCTACACTTCCTAACTCTGTCCACCAAGATGTTCTAGAAGTAGCAGCAATGAACATACCTAATTCTTGTATATTATTTTGTAAATAGCTTTCTCCAGTAATAGGAACTAATGTTCACTGGAGAAATAGCTATTTCTAGGGTTAGAACAGGAAAATACCAGATGAGGCTGGGGATGCAACTAAATTACATAAAAGCAGATATGAAAAAGCTCCCAATGTCCAAAGATGGACAAAATGAATAATAATATTGGTTTAAAACCTAAAAATAAACATTCATATATCAACACTGAAATAAATAAATAGTTGAATAAGTAAATAAATTGGGAGAAAGGGCAAATTTTCATTCACAAGAACTCCAAATGCTGAACGGGAGGAAATGAGGGAAGTAGAAAATCACGCAGGACATCACAGCAATAATCGCCGCTGGCAGAATGCAGGGATGGATGCTAAAAGCCGTGGGCAGCCCATCAAGGAGAACGAGGCTCGTTGCCCGGCCACGAAGTATCTCGCTCCAAATCTTATTAGCATTTTAGTTTACATGCTTTGATACTCCTCTCTCCAGGAGGTGGAACTTAATTCCCCTTCCTTGATTGTTCACTAGACTCAGCAACTCACTTTTAATGAATACAGTTAAGAAAATGAAAAAAATGATAACTTCATAATGGAGAAGTCTGGCAGACACCTCCTTAAGCAAGAGATCAAGGTTAATATTATAGTAATCAATCATGTTGATTATCAGGTACCTTCTCAGATATAATGGGATGGCAAGGGTACTTCACCAAAATCCATAACCTCAGAATGAGAAAATGTCAGACAAACCCCAATGAAGGACAGTCTCCAAAAACCTGACCAGGACTTTTCAAACGGTCATGAAAACAAAGGGAAGCTGAGAAACTATCACCAAAGGAAGATGAGAGGCGAGTAGGAGGCAGGGTGAATAAATGCGATGCAGTTTCCTAGATTAGATTCTGAAAAAGGAAAAGGACGATAGAAAAAACTTGTGAAACCCGAATGAAGTCTGTGGTTTAGTTAAGGGCGTTGTATCAATGCTTGTTTCTTGGTTTTAACCACGTACCATGGTTGTGCAGGGCGGTAACATCAGAGGAAGTCAAGTAAAGGCTAGAGGTAATTTTATGCACTTATTATCTTTACACGCTTTCTGTGTATCTAAAATTATTTTTCAAACAAAAAATTTTTAAATTATATCAGTTCACAGTGTAATAATGGCTATTAATACTTGATTTAATACACATTAAGCTCTTAGAACAGACCATGTATTGATAATTAATAGATGTCAGTCATTTCTTTTTATTATTAATTTATTTGACAGTCATACCTGTAAATCTGAAAGCTAAAAAGTTTTTTTTCTTGGATTGGTTGAGAACTTTAATAACATCTTTTCTAATATTAAATCGAGATATTTTGTGAAAGGTGTAAAGAGAAAAGTAAAACTAATTTTGATTACACAATCCAAACATATCCACTATCCAATCTGTGTTCTATTCTCTGCCAGCATTTTCTTATATAAACACATACATATATGTGTGTGCGAGGTGTGATAAAAAAAACATGGTGACAGTGAGTGCTGCTGCTGAGTGTCATCCAACGGAAAGCCAGTGTGTGACAAGTTCCAACTTGTTCGGTACAGTTAGTCGTGAGCTCTGGTTGAGAGAAGGTGTGTTTTAAAGTGTGCTATAAATCATGGATCACGAACCACACATTAACATAAATTTATGTCAAATAAAAATATTACGGTGTGTTCTCATCCACCTTGTTCACTGGATCTAGCAGTGCGCTACTTCTGGCTTTTCCCCAAAGTTGAAATGACCATGAAAGGTAAACATTTTGAATAGATTCAGGACATCGAGGCAGCCATGATAGCACAACTATAGATACTCATCAAAAAGGACTTCTAGAACTGCTTCAGAAAGCGGCAAGAATGATGGGATAAGTGGGAATGAAGCGAGGAGGAGTGTTTTGAGGGGGATTAATGGCAATGTGTCTTTTACTGTAATAAATATTTTTGTTTAAACAGTCACTGTATTTTTTATTACACCTTGTATATAAAAATGATCAAGATAATTTTTCACCAAGTCCTGCAATAAAGGTGTCTTCTTCAGAAGGGGATAGCAATATCAATTAGCATTTAGTATATACTATGTGCCATGCATGTAAATACTTCACACATGTAATTTTATTGTATCATTACCACAGTTTTACTATGTTAGTGCTTTAATTATAAACCCCATTTTACAGAAAAATAAATACCTTCACTGCTAGTAGGTGGGGGGAGCTGTGGCATGATCACAGGAGTTAGGCCATAGAGTCATGCTAACTATTAGGCAATACTGCCTCTGTAAGTTTGCTTTTATGAGGTATCCCAGGCACAAGTCTGAGAACTTTAAAGTAAACCATGGCTTCAATTTCACAGGCCCCTGGGTCCTATGATGTGGTGCCACCAATTTTCATTGGTCCTGCTTGGTAGTTTATAACTCTGTTTGTTCTGTTCAATTCAAGGCCAAGGAAGTATTCTCCGCACTTCACCTGGGAAAACTAGTGAACTTGCTTCTACCCCATCTTAGCCTGCTGGTGTGTCCTTTGGAGTCACAACTTTTTTTTTAATGGGGTCACACCGGTTTGCAAGCAATAGCGTTAGACAAGGCGAACAAAGTCTTACAAAAGGATGGAAGAGAATCAGGTGTTCAACAAGAGTTCCTAAGACTCTAGGGTGCATAGCGTAAGGTGTCAGGCCAGGCTGATGAGCCGGTCAGGAAGCAAAGCTTCAGGCACTCTCTCTGGGACAAAACTAGATGTGGCTGTCAGCTCATCAGTTGAGGTCTGAGCAGAGCTCTGATTTTATGCTCAAGACCCGGTGCAGTGCTCCCATCTGCATTCTGATAAAGCCTTTCAGATGGTCATGATCCACCTGACATCTGTAGTTACCTGGATAAGGTGTTCCCTGGGTACACCCTTCATGTGATCACTCTGGCCTGACTGCCACTTTGTGACTGAAATAACTATCCAAATTGTTGAGTCCATTTTGTGGAGTCACAACTCGATGGTGAGGCTTTCCTAGCTAATGCCCTCCTGGGCAGGCTCTGGGCTGGAGTGTTTGCCAACCTTGCTTCTCCCACTTCTGACAATAAACACGTGTGAAATGTTGTAACAATGAATGGAAATATTTACCATTAATTATTTGAATCTTTTCTTCTAAGGAGGAATAAAAAGTGTTAAAGAACATAATCTTAGAAGTTTCATAAAGAAGTTTATTTTGATACTTTGGAAAAGTAACTGAGAAACTGAGTGATATCCACTATGAAATAGAGAGTGGATATCAATCCACGATCAATACTTCCTTTGCAGTTTTCCCAAAAGACCTTAACTGCCAAATACTAAAAATAAGATTTTTCAATTTGTGATATGAGGTGGTGGCTGTAGATAAGAAAAGGTTGATTGATCATAGCCCATTTAAAAACTTGACTGAAAGTATCAGGGAATAGGAATAGAGAGTACAATTATTTATGTATTTATTGGCAAATTTGGCACATATTGACTAGTGCTTTTCTGAGTGGCTTATTCTTGGTGAATAGCATCATGTGTTAAATTGAGTCTGAATATTCGTGATGACCGAGCTAAATTTATTTTTAAGCTGGAAGCTTTCTAATTGTCTGTGTAACCATATAGTGTAATGGATGGTGTCTGTTAAAAATAACCAACTTGAATACATTTAGTGTTTTTCCTCTAGTAGCATAAAGCCACTTCAGCATCTACAAAAATAAATTTGAGTAGCCATCTACATGATAATTAAGGAAGTAATATTTATGTTTTTAGGCACAAGTGACTCAGTCATTTCATCAGTTCCAAATGATGCAATATCTATTATAGAACTTGAAGTAATGTAGTTTGTATGACTGGTTATCTTTCACATGCAAATTCTTGGATTTTTGACTGCGCTCTCGCTTGTATTATCATCATCAGAAATAGAAACTCTGCTGATTCATAAATATCATCCTCTAAATGCTTTCCTGGATAGACCTCATCTTGCCCCTGCACTTTCCTTATGACTTACTTTAGCACTGTTCATACGACACATGCTCTATATTGCTTTATATCACGGTCAGGTACATAACCATGTTTCACTGTTTGTACTTTTCAGATGAAGTGCACTTTTATTAAAATGATGATAACTAGAATTTTTATAACATAATTAGAATTAATAATAATTTTTATAATATGGGAAAACATGTTCTAAGGATCTTTGCATTCTGCAGCTCTCCCAGGGCTCTGACCATATGAGGTGCATACTAAGAATCTGTTAAATAAGTAAATTAATGAACTTGTATCCCTTTATTAATAAACATTACCCTGAAAAGATAGAAGAGTAATGCACTACTGTGAACCAACAGAACTAACAGACTTTCTTTAGGAGGCTGAACCAAACCACTTACTTAGTCAACCTGCATAGTCAGTATAAAATTCAAACAAGTGAAAAAGAGAGCTATGTATAGACAAATATTAAATTTATTAGAAGGGCCTTTAGTAACTTGTCACTTAATGAGTACTAAATAGCAAGACTGTGCCACATTTTCACCATAGCAGTTGGAAATTTTAACTGTGCAAATAACTCATGCTGTATGTTCTATGTTATCTTTATTCATATTCTATAAATCAAGGAAAACATCCTCTTTGGTTACTTATAAGACAATATCCAAATGCTATAATTGTAGCATGATTTTAGTAGCTTTTAATTTCATTTTAGCAAAATTCTGGAGCACGCGCTGCTCCAGTATTAAAAATTTATGTCAATAACACCTTTCATTTTGGGGTGGGGCAGGGTGGGAAATAATAGAATCACCTTGGAAGAGGTCAGCAAACTGTTCATTGTGCTTGTCATTTATTGGCTTTAGGTAGTTGAGGGTTGAGACAATCAGACATACAAGATAATATAAAGGTACAGTACGAACTCCATTACCAGGACATGCTTTCCTTCAAAAAACTTCTCCTATTTTAAAATGCGCTAGTATACAATCCTTTAATTTATTGGTGGGTAGTGAAGCATTGAAAGCAACTAGGAATATAAGAAGCTTGTGAAAGGTAATAAAAGTCATGGGACAAGAAAGAAGATCAGACAGATAACCTACAATACATAGTACAAATATCAACTAGACAGAAGCCCAGCTTTCACATTTGAAGGCATGTGAAAGGACATTTCTATAGAATGGTACCCTTTTGTAGTACACAGTGACCCACTATAAAATAAAAATTTTAAAAAGCCCAATTTCAAAAGTTTTGTGCAATTTGTTCTGTAAGTTATTTAATGGATCACTTCTCAGCATTTTTTATAAAATATGATTTTTAACATTAATACCCTTTTCTGAGGCTAATTCTAAGGTCAACATTTATTCCTTCCCAAAGATGCAATCACTTCTTATCCATTATGTGTCAAGACCCACCAAATTAAAAGTTCATGCTCCTCACTTTGTATTACCCAGGGTTCTGCACCAACCAATCAGTTTCTTATATCTAGACACAACTTATATTGTAGCCTTGGATTGTGATAGTGAGTCTTTACAACAAACAACTAATTAAAGGAAAAGTAATGAAATATTCTTATATTTTATACTCTAAAACAAAAATAAAATAGAAGGAGTCTGGTTTGTGAATAGGAATAAGTAAAAACTGGGTCTACTTGGGAAGGAGGGGTGTAGATACAATTTTCAAGAGTACAGAAGTAGTTAAAAGCCTTGTCAGAGCCTTGTAAAAAGCCATTCAAAAATCGTTTGTTGTCTACAGCTGCTGGCAGAACACAGTGATGGAGCTCGAAGTAGGTATTTTCAGAATCCTGTTTTCAAAGGACCAGAGTGTCAGAAGAGGGCCCCCTGAACTTGGCACTCAGAGCAAAGATTTCCTTACTGTCCCTACCGAAAACAGTGAGAGGAATGGGCCAGGATTGGAGTTGTTCATCATCCTTTTCTGCAAGTTGATTTTAAATACAGAAGTTTTATGATATTTCTGGGTTTCAAACATAGAAAGATTTATTGCATTTCAAAGCAGGAGGATTTTAGAAAGTTTTGACACATTCAGAAAGAAGAGGTTTTTGTTTCATTATGAATAACAATCCTATAAACTGAATGTGATTGTTCTAAGGAGCAGTTCTGTAACTGTGGTTTCTACTAAACTCTGTAAGGGAGGGTTATCCCAGTTAGAGGTAAAGAGATATGCCTCATGTCTGCATTCAAGACAATCAGGTTTTTGTTGTATCCATGCTCTGGTTTGGGAAATGCTTAGGAATGTTGAAAAACTATTAGGATATTCAGCTAAAGGAGATACTATTATACTATCTGCTATTTACAAATCCAGTATTCTGGTACATGTTAATTATTATTAAAGGAAACTTTTTATCATTTCATTGTATATTGACTCAATGAAGCTATTTGCTAAGAATTGCAGAACAAGTTAATAGCAATATAAGATAATTCCAGCTTTAGAATCATTAGCAAATTTTAAGGTTCATTAACAACTTCAAAACTGTTGTAAAGCCACAACAGTTTAAAACTGTAGGGCTCTCTGTGAGGATTTAATAAAAGAAAATAGTTGATAGTTGTTCGTAATATGTTTCTTCTACTGTTTTCTCATTTTTTCTATTGCCTACACAATATGCAGTAATACTGGTGACAGTAGTACTATCTGTAGTAGTACGAGGAGCAGTAGTGTGAGGAGGAGTAACTTTAGTAGCAGCAGCAAAAGTAGGACCTGAAAGTAAAGGAGGAAAAATAATATGATCGTGTACTGGGTTCTATACCAATATGTTAAACACTTTATATGCATTATCAGCTTATTTAATGCCCAGTATAGGGTTTGTTTTTAGTACAAGGAGGTAGTTTAAAGGTGTTAAGAAACTCGAAATTTTAGAGTCGCCCAAATATCTTACCTGCCATCGTTGTGAACAACTGAGAAATGAGACAGATGGTGGCCAAAACTATTTTCCTCTTTATTAATGAAGACGACGTAGGATGATGTCCCTTTTATCTGTGAGCAAATGAGCTAGCCAGTACTGATCTTTGTAATTAGACACACTGACCTACCCTGGAGGAGACTGGGCTTCTTAAGACAGCTCCCTTCCAGAGCACGAAAACATGAGAGGGCTGAGCTGAGCTGGCCGACCTTGTCCTTCCACTCGCCAGCCAGGTTGGTAATTACACTCTCTTGGGGCAGAAAGAACGTGGGAGTGGAGATAGATTGGGAGTGAAACACTAATGAGTTTCAGGAGTCAGGAAGAAACATCCTTCATGACCTCCAAAGTTCTTAGATTTTTTGTGTTTTGTTGTTGTTTGCTTGCTTGCTTACTTGCTTGACCGTTCAGTCAACATTCATTCAAGGTATGTTGAAAGCTTCCTCAAATCATCAGGCTAACAATTTATCAAGGAATCCCGTGTCCCTTTCAAGAATGTTATTCTCTCAATGTACATCTCAAGTTTTGGAGCATGCCTTTGTGGCCATTGGTTGACATTAGAGATTATGCCCCCAGAGGGCTTTTACTCAATAAGTTTGGGTCTATTCTCAGATGATTAGGTATTATACCACATGATATATATTTCTAAAGATTATTTAATTGTAATATATAATCATAACATTATGATTTCTCCAGGGATGCAAGATTCAATATTAGATTTCCATTAGCCCTTGAATTCTAGTCTATTTCCATCCATCATACCAGATATTTCTGGAGTACATCTCCCTGTGAATATTGGAAAAGTATTAACCTGGTCATGAGAGGAAAGGATACCTTTTGAGAATAAGAGAATCAGCTCTGAAGTGACAAAGGGCATGTTGGGGAAGAGATAAATGGGTAAGAATTATCGGAGAATGGCTGTTGACAGTGGCAGATATTTTCATATGAATAGTGTGTAGAAGCACTGGCCAGACCAAATGTGACATCACTTTCAAAGTCTAATGGATTATCTTTAAAGGATAAGGTTTGTCACTGAAGTGTTAAAGAGTATGACCTACTATCACACCTTAATTTGTTCTTTTATTTTGGAAAAGGAAATTTGGTTCTTTCACAAGACTACAATTTGTTTGTGTACTTTGTTCAAAATGTAGTAATTAACATGCCATGCCAATCAGATTTAGTTTAAGTTCAACTTGGCCTCTTTAATTAAAACAAAGAGAAGATGAGTTATCTTACATTGCCTATAAATACATCTTTCATAAATAGAGCATTTATAAAAGTGCTGAGTATGTTAAAAGTGATGAAGTCTATTCAAAATTGAAATCAGATGTTTATTCATTGACTCATCTGAGGCAATGTCTTCAATGTCTATTAATAACAAACTTCTTATAGAACAATCTTATAATGGATTTGATTTTTCCCAGAAAGATATACAAAAGAAGTATTTTCTAAATATGGAGGGTAGATCTTCCTTTTATACCTAGTCTCCCGATTTCTTCCTTATTTATTCTAATGAATTCATTGGTGGTTCAATTAATAGGTCATTTCATATTCAGTAGTCAAGAAAAAAGATCCTATAACATCTTTTTAAAATTCTTTTTCTTTCCCTCTTTTGGGACAGAGTATGAAACAACAAGATTTGACCTTTTCAGTAACACTAAAAATTTCTAAGGAAGGTCAAGAGGTTAATTTGTTGAAATAGATTTTGCTGGTTATTAACTATGTGTCTGGGACAATGCTGAAGTTAAGGTTATATTAAGGAACAAAACCCATTATTAAAGGACAGTACCATTGTAATGTGAGATCTAAATTGTATTTCAGAAAAACAACACAAGCAAAATTAAGAAATATTATGTGTAGACAAGGAAGAGTTAAGAATTAGGGAATTAATCGGTAAGGATTGAATACATAGGTGTTGGAGTGTAGTTACGGATATAGGTCATTTACATCATACTAATATTATTAAGTGAGGTTTAAAAAAAACAAGACAAAGATCTTGGGTGATGAGGTAAAAATACTGAGTTTATTTCTAGACACAGTTTGTAATGCTGTTTGGACATTATTGTGGGAATTGTTAATAAACTGTTGAAAATCTGGATTCTAAGCTCAGTAAAGAGGACCAGTCTACAGAGTTAGATTTGAGACACATACCCCTCTTGTGATATTTGAAGAATAACTAGTGGGGTCACCACACACACTGATGGTATGTCACCCATAGAGAAAATAAGATGAGGTGATAAGCATGGAAATTGGTAAAAGAAGAAAGGTTTTAGAATAAGCAGACTTTAAGGAATTCTGAAAACAAGATGCCAGAGTAACTATAGGGACAAACTTTAATCTATAGGCTACACATATTATCAGAGATAGTGCTGTGAGTGTTGACAATGAATTAGATAAAGTTTTATATTACTATTTTAAGAGAAAAAGAAATAATTAACAGCTAAAGGGATATGAATCTATTTTGCTAGACATTGATTGTGACCTGGGCTATAGATAATATTTCAGAAGTGGAGGTTTGCAATATACTTTCCTTCCCAGTGCTCATATGTCCATTCTTCTGTCTTACATACTTGAGAAGCTCAGGTTAACTATTAGCCAACAGAATGACTCAAACAGCTGTCTATGAGTCAGTGTGCCCTATATATTGGTAATTTTATCTCCTGTCCATAGATATAAATTATTTATTCACAAGGGTCATAATGACTCACTCTGTTCCTTTCTGATTTTCTATCCACTTTCAACCATTTCTAACAACTGACAACCAGGACAGTATTGGACAAATCTGGATACTCTGAATTAACGACTTGTCTATTTATCAGAAGAGGTAAGGGCCCAGTTTTAATGCTGTAACAGATGGTTCCCAGGGAAAAAAAATCTAACTTCATATATCAAACACATTTACCTACCTCTAAACAAAAAATAGCCAAGGTAATTACCAAAATCCTGTGAATCTACCTATGCTGGATTTGAAGTTAAATTCATGATACCATTAACAAACCAATTTTCATTTTCTGAATGTATGTAGAAAATGTTATGGGTTAAGGACAGAGATAAAATTATCTTGTAGAATTGAAAAATTTGGAGAAGGAAGTTATATGTTGAGTGCATGTGTGTGCACATGTATGTGCATGCACTTGTGTATGTGTGCATACATCTAATTTAACCATGTTTAATACAGTTAAAAGAGCTAACATTCTTATTACTAGGGAAAAGAAAAAAATATCTCATATTACAGATTAGGAAAGTGAGGCTTGACAAGTTTAAGTAAGATCTAATCACAGATTGAGCTCCTTGTCTAATTTGGCTTTCTATTGCACTTAACACAGTGCCTGGCCATTAGCAAGCCCATTAGGAAATTCATTTTGATTAAATAAATGACTACATGAATGACTGTGAATCATCACACTAACTTGCCTAGTTACAAACTGACAATTGAATTTAATTCATCTAACCCTATTATTTTTTTTCGTGCACAATAATGAAAATAAAAGCATACTTATGTTTCCTGAAGAGTATAAATCTTAATCCCTGAATTTTTGTGAATGATATTATTCTACATGCATCATCACAGCCTGAACCATAATGATCAGAGGATGCTGAACTCTATTTTTTACCATTTATTGTACATAGTACAAAATGCAAATGAGTCTATTAAATTTTTAATTTTCCTTCACATACACAGAAATTAAGCATCTAGACTATTCAGTTTGATTATGTTGGCATAACTTTGATTGAATAAATTGAAAGATTGAATAAGTGTCATTTTGACCAAGAAAACAGCTTATTTAATCAATTGTAGTTTTACATAATACCAATTCAAGTTTCATGACATAAACTCTAATTTTTATGCTGTTATAAAAAAATTGTTTCTGGTATAGTATCATTGTTCTGACATCTATTTGTTGGACACACTTTAATGGTGGATTCAATCAATTATCCAGAGTTGAAGGTCACCTCAGAAGAATCAAAGCATCTCAGAGAACGTCTTCTGGTCATTTTTGATATTCAGTGCTTCCAAAAATGGCCCTTTGGGCACCAATGTTTCTGGAATTCAATGCAACCATGCATTTATATTTTGACAATACAAAATGTCAAAAAACTTTTTTAATGCCATTTTAAATTTTTTTATAATTTAATTATAATCTAATATTATATATCTACCTACAAGGAAAGATGAAGGAAATAGTTAAATATAAAATTTCATCTCAAGAGCTAGATATCCTATATATGTAATCAATTCCACAAATTTGTATCAAGAATGTTTATCTTTACTGGAAAATAGGTGTTGAGACTATTTTATTACTGTTTTAAGAGGTGTAAACTACCATAAGGTCAATGTTTTATCTGGTTGAAAAAATACAAAAGGGTGATTATTTTAGTTCTAAAATCCAATAGTACAATATACTAGTTTGTTGAAGAAAACAGCTGGATACCTGAATTTCTGGCGTTATGCATTTTCACAAACATTTTAGTTTTTCATTGACACAATGGATTTGACTAAACTTCTCTATTCTTTCCGCAAAGCAAATGTTCTCAAAAGCCTATTGTTCATTGGTCAACAACAAAAATTGTTGAGATCCTTAGTTTATTCTGAGAACAGAATGTACTTTTATCCTTTCGCTGTCAACAGTATAATGTGCTATTTTGACAGCGAAAAGAAAATGAATTGCATAATGTTGTGACCAACATCATTTCAGAAATTTCATTCTTTTAGCATAATATGTACTTTCTTCCTCTAGAATATAAAAAACTCTCCATGATGTAAGTACATGGTCGGAACTTATTTAGAGTTACTGAGGTAATGCCTAAGAAATCAACAGTAGAATCCCAGTTTATATAATACTCAGCTGAAAGAAATTCTCTATAGTATGCAGACATAGGATGGTAAATTTTCTAGTACTAATACCAATTTTCTTGCACCAATAATTACAGTAACTCTTAGGTGTCCTCATTTATTTCAAATCTCCTATCATATAACTCTGCTTTTCAGACTCTCAATGGTATATGGAGATATGATGTATATACCTGAAACAATAAAAGGAACTTGGCAGATCTTCTAGGATCTCTCATTCAAATTGAAGATTTGCATAAAAACTGATTTTATGTTAAGATAAAATGATAATTTTAGATAGAAAAAATTCAAATACCACACAATTTTAAAAGATAATGGAGGTGATGAAAGGAGAAGTGATTCTGGGTGATGAGCACACAATGCAATAGAATTGTACACTTGAAAGCTATGTAATTTTACTAACTAATGTCACCTCAACAAATGTAATTTAAAAAATAAAAGATAATTAAGGCAATTTACAAAGAAATCCCCCTTTTGTCCATCTGCTCAGACTCATTTCCACTAATTCCCTAATAGGCACCCATGCTTCATTCCTATCCCAGGGTGACTTATTTTCTAAATATGGCTTTTTTCTTATAAATTCAAGTCTTTGCCCAGCAAGTCAGTCCTCAGCACTGAATGTCATTCCCCTGTATCCTTTCCTGGCCAACTAATAGTCCCATGAGAACCACTACCAGCTTTGTCTCATCTCAAACACTTTCCCTGATCTGCTCAGATGGAGCCATACCACACTCTGGGTTACCATAGTTCCCTACACATATTTCCCTTTAAAGCTTTTCTTATGCTGTATTGTTTATTTGTCTTATACTGTATTATTTGTTTACTAGACAATGTGCTCCTTGAGAGCAAAGATAGTGTATTTTATCTTGCGTGTCTAATCTTTTGAAGAATTTAATCTCTTTTTCATCTCCCTGCAGTATTTCATACTGATATGTATTTATATATATATATATATATGTATATATGTATACACATAGTTATATGTATATATACATATAAATAAATATACATAGTTACATGTGTATTATGTAAATATACATATTTAATATAAATAACATATCTATATATAAATAAATATACATATTTACTGGGTATTTCACACCCAGTAAATCCTCAGCATATGCTATTTGGCTGACATCTGATTTATTGAAGTTATTCATCATAAAACCTTGTGCATATTAAATATTAATATATTTATAATTATGTTTTCTGAAATTATGAAGCAGCTTTAAAGTACACTAAGGAAATATATGTCACAAAACCAAGATGAAATAACCAAATTGAATTTTATGAATCTCATTCAGTTGCCCTTTGAATCATCTTTGAATTTTTGAAATTATAAATTGGACATTAAACCTTAATGTAGACACATTTTTTAAGTTACCCTTTATTTTATTAGACAGAAGGTGAGAGGGAGTGTGCTAATAAAATTTTTGGAGTTTAGTATCACAGTGTCATGTACCAATTGTATGGGGGCCAGTGAATAACATTACAACATTATTCTAGGACATAATCCTTGTCAAAAGTATTTCCAGAGGTGATTCTTGATTTAGTTATTTTGCCAAATGGCTGTGTCAAGTTCTATATAAATGAATATTGGTTCCCCTAAGGAGGAAGGAAATTAGCAAGTAAATCAGGTATGAAGAATTCATAAGAGAGGAGACTTTAAAGCTAAAAAAATCTTTTAAATGTGACCCATTTCTTACATAATCTTACATAAAAGAATATGGCTTGAACACCAATTTATTATAAAGAGGCCAACATATATTCATTTTTCTTGATTATTAGGAATTCTATAATAATTTCAGAGGGGAAAATTAAAATTAAGATATTTTATAACATGCAAAGATTTTTAACAGTATGAATAGTCATGGAGTATATGAGAAGAGAAAAAAATAGAATTTTTATGTATTTTCTGTAGTTTAGATCAATCTCTTCACTTACCTTATGCCAATGGAAAGCTTTTCAGCCCTTTCAGAGAGCAGATCATGCATAATTTTATTGGTTGAATATACGTATGTAAGGTTTTGATACTATGCAATTGGTATAATGGCTAACGTGTTAAAAGTACTGTTTAAGAGCTTTATCGGTATAACATTTGCTATATTTATGACACAAAATTTTGATCATTGCAGCCACATTAACATTTCCCCTTTTGTGGCCTTATATCATCAATTCATATCTACACCACACACTTTTAGTACTTACTCCATAGATTTTTGTATCTCTCTGTCTTTCACTGTCATCTATTTATACAACAATAACAGCAAAACCAAAACTTATAACAGGGGATAATCCTCACTTCTCCAGCTGAGTCCGAGACCATAATCGTATTCCTTGCCTCTGCTGCCAGTCATTCTAGATTCCAGGGAGCCTCAATCATCACTTCTGCTGGTCTAGGTTGCTTGACTGAGGAAGGAATCACTGAGGAGTCAGAGCACCTGATACCCCTGCCATTGTCAAGTGGTTAATTGTTAACACTTTCCATTCGTAGTTAATACAGGTGTTCAAACAGCAAGAACTGCCCTAGTGACTTCCCTGAATACCAGTCATGCTGCTTCTTGTCACCCTTCTATAGACGCCACTCTACTTCTGCAAAGTAGGGTTGATTACCACTACCAGTATAGTAATTCCCTTTTTAACTCAAGATCTACTGGCAAAAAAAAAAAAAGAATAACTAGGTAGTAGCCATGGCATTTGTTTAAGGGTAACCCTTACTGTATCACTGAGTAGAAGGTACTCCTCCTGGGAACCAGGATCTTTAATCTGCAGATGCCTAACTTGAGCAAACAAGAAACAAATTTCTTAAGTGGGCATCTGGGATTGAGAATGAGAGGCTGTGACAGATGCAATTAAGGTGCTACCCATACCCCCATCGTGAATACCCCACTGCTTAGCCTGAGTTCCATCTGCTAGCATCTTCACTTACTTGCTTGAATGTCAAAAACTTAATTAAAGCCTCCAAAAGCAGTCAACAAGTTATTGACTGGAATGACCTACGAGTATCCCAGATCCCTCACTTCTTTATGGTATAACTCTGAGCCTCAGGTTTAATGTGAGCTCAAAGTTAGTCCACAAGATTCAAGCTGATGGTTTATAGTGAAAATTGCATGATAAAGCAGCGTTTATTGGTACCTTTTCTTCTTTACTCCCTCACACTGCTACTGGTGTGCCCTTTGTTTCTCCAATGAATTCCTTGCTTTGGGATTTTTGTCTCACATTAATTCAAAGAGGCCACTTATATTTTTAGCCCCTGGTTATTGTATACAAATATTCTAGCTATTAGAATCTTGGCACCACATCATTGTTACTCATTTAAAATGCATACTCTATCTTGAAGGACAGTATCCTAAACCTACAGTATCACTATTCCCAACCTGGTACTTATAGTTGTACCTTTAAGAAGTCATTCAACATTCTATCATGCCAGTTGCTTCTGGGAGATGCAGTATACTCAGAAAACAATATATTCTGTGTTCAGGTGTTTATTGCTACACATTCTTCACTGTAAAGTAGGTCCCTTAATCAAGGCAATATTACACGGGATCCTGTAATGGTAAACCAAGCACTCTACGAGCTCTTACATAGTAATACTGGCTGGGGGACTGTGAACAGGGACAGTAAACATAAAATATTATCAATCTTGGCAAAGATGAATTGCTGCTTCCTTCCTTAGTTAGGTGGAGAGTTGTAATATAATCAACTTGTCGCCTAGGGGCTGGCTTGATTCCTTGAGGAATGGTACCATAACAAAACTTAGTGTCAGTCTCTGCTGACAGGTCACACATTTCAAAATAATGAAGGTTAAGTCAGCCTTAGTGAGTAGTCCAGGCAGTTGGCCCATGCACAGTCTCAATCTCTTCTACCATGGCTATCCCATTCATGAAACCCTTGTGTGAGCACTGGAGTGACCAAATATAGAGGCTTAGTAGCATGCAGTAGAGGTCATTCTCTCTACCTAATTATTGAGAGCCACTCCTGAAGACTTTGGTGGTCATTAGAAATTCTCTAGGCAGGGTTGTAGGTGCTTCCAGTTGAAGCCTTTGAGTCAATGTACATGGATATGATGCATTCCAAGCAGAAGTAGAGTAACAACTGTGTCTGTCACAATAATGGACACCATATAATACATTTGTCAGGTAATCATCCTCACAACTTCCCTGAAAGTTAACTATTATTATTATTATTATTTTCTTTTTAATCTAATTGTAAACTTTAAAGCAATTGGCTTAGAGAGTCTAACCTACTTCCTTATTGAAGTTCAGTATCTTTATTTCATTTGCCAATGCTCTTTTCACTAAAGCCCAGAGTTCTACAATAGCACATTTCCTCAATGAAGTCCCATCTTTGGGTTCAGAGTAATGCATTGAGTAGTGATCATAGCTGGGCCTCAGACCTGCCCAGAATACATCATTTAGACGGTATGAAGACATTAAGCCATGCAATAAGAAATATTAGAGCTTGCAATAAATCTCCAGAAAACAGAACAGAAGTCATAATATTTTCTGTTCAAGTTGAAAGAAATTCCTTTCTGGTCAGAAATCAGGGAGAAAAAATAAACTTAAAAGTTATTCTTTCAGAGAAAGAACCACTATCAAGTTAGAAAGCTGCAGGCAAAATACTTGCCCAGATACATATTAAAAAATGCTAATTTAGTGTTAGCCTACTATATGGAACTCATAATGAGCACAGTTGTTTTCTTTGACATTCTTATTCTTTCAATAGCTATTTGAGAATGAGGCCACGAGGATAGGGAAAAAAGTCAACCTATCCAAAAGCAGAGAGAACATGAAGGCTGAAAGCAGACTCAAAACCAAACATGCGGAGCCTCATGCTGTGAAGAAGCATACTGTCCCTACTACCTGTTTTTTCTATTGATTTAGAGTTGGGTTAGAGACAGGGTACAGGTCTCAGAAGCAGCAAATTTGCACCTTGGCACTTCATTACAGAAAGTGCCATCTCTCCTTGAGAGCTACATAACCCATATAACCCAACCTGTGTGGCAACAATTCAAAGAAATTTCCCCAGAAGAAAAATATCTCTCAAATCTTTGGTTTTTTTCCAATAAAATAAAAATCAAGGTATCTTATATGTATATAAAGAATATGCATCAGTAAGTGCTAATATGGATATATGTTTATATGTGAGTAAATATAGTTAATATAATTAGTAAATGCTTATATATGAGAGAGATGGGCTAAGCACTATTGATAGTAATTGACATATTGTATGTCATGTAATAACTTGTGAGAACTGTTAGAAGTAGTACTCTAAATTAGCCCCACAGTTAGCAAATACTGAATTTACCCAAACTGACTCAAGTCAACACATGACTTATAGAAGCAGAGCTGGAGTTTGAAACCAGGGCATTAGGCCATAGGATCAAGGTCCTAACTGCAGTCTGTACTGCTTCTTTCAGAAAAGCTTCAAGTACCTGGGTGCTTGAGTTCAGGAAACAGGTGGCCCCACCAAAACGTAGCTGAACAGAGTCCAGCAGCAGGCTGTCATGAGAAGGTTTTAGTAAAAAAATGTGTTCTTATTTTTCTGTAGACCAGATGACTATTGATTTTTATTTATGTTTGAGAGCCAACCCCTCCTCAATAAATAATAGTAAATTTTTAAATTGGGAAGTTTGGGGCCAAAAATGTTGCATCACAAAGTGATGGCTTCTGGTCGCTGGGAGGGTGAGGTGCTTGTAGAGTCAAGGTGTCACACTCACTAAATTACCTGGGAATCTGCCTTAATAGAAAGAATATAGTATTTTATTACCTTTCCTAAAATACCTAGACTCATAATGGTTTTCTTATGATTTAAACATGAATTGACTTTTATTTTTCATTGCATACATAATACACATTCCTTAAAAAATTACGGAAATAAGCAAAATAGAAACACATGTATTTTATTATCTTCCTTTTCTAAACACACAAATTTTAGAATCTTATAAAAGTCAAATTATTCTTATGTCATGCTTTATATCCTTCATTTCTTATTGAATATATGTTAAATACATCTCCATATCACTAAACTTAATTTTGCATCATAAAAATAACATCTATATACCATTCTGTTATATTATTTTAATGAAAATATTTATTAAGCATCTATGAAATTGGTAGAATACCATTAGGTGTTGTTGATATAATTATGTAATAACAATAAGAAAAAAGGTTCTTGTCCTCATGGAGTTTATAGTCTAGAGGGAAGGAACTACCGTAAGTAATCCAGTGAGTAAATCATGTATGTCAGAGGCAGATAAGTGCTGTGTAGAAAATTTAAAAAGACTGGCTGATGTGGGATGAACACTTCCATTTTAATTAGTCTGCTAAGAGAAAGTCTCAAGTAGAAGATAGTATTTTTAGCAAAGGTCTGATCTGACCAGTCTTTTACAGTGGATGCTTATGCTGCAGTTGCAATCATAAACAACGAAACAATGACTGTCTTTGGTTTTTGTGTAGCTGTCTATTAAATCTCTCAGTCAAAGAGAAAAAAAACAAAATTTCTGTAATTCAGAAAAGAACACATTATGGATTCTCAATGTACTTGTTAAATTGTCTTCCTGAATATTTGATATCCTCACCAACATTTCCCCATATCTTCATCAAATCTTGATACACTCTCTTTAGTCCTTAACCAGGACCAAATTTAGTACATACTAACACATGGGGGTTCCATAAGAATATGAGACCAGAGAAAAGCTCAGCAGTTGGGGTTTATATGCCATTTCAAGTGAAGGAGAAAAGGGCAATAGTGGTTTGGACTCCAGAGGAAAGGGGGCATTTCACAGGTAGATGAAAAGGAGCAAACATTTGGTGAACAAATTCTTGCTGGACCACTCAGAAGCTAATGGACACACAGAGAAGTCTAGCAAAGAGACTGCGCTTAGTTCCTTCCTCTCTGCCACACTTCGCATTAAGATACAGTTACTCTGACGATAGCTCCATTCCTAGATCAGGTTTCTCTACCTGAATTCCTTTAGGCAGGTAAAATATCCTCTTGAGTCTTTTGTTTCTTAAAAGTAACCAGCTTAAAATAATCAATATTCCAGAAAAGGCGTATTTTAGGTTGACCAACTCTACTTGCCCTCAGTGTATTTTTAAATACTTAATATATTGCTATGTTTGATTTACCAATTTTAGATATTATTGTTTTTCCACTATAGTAGATGATTGAACCCACTTATCCTACCATCCTGTCTAATTCTTCTTTCTTAACCCTGAAGTTTTGATATATTAATATTCAGTGTTCTAATTTATATTCATAAGAATGTTATTCACAGATGAGAATTCTAGTGTATATGATTGTGTGGCTCATGTTGCTTTTTTACAGAATTTAATAATTGCTGTTTTTTTTCTTTTTAATTTCCTGGTACCTGCTGCTAATTTTTCCCATAGCAAATGAGACCTTTTAGTACTATTTTCCACCAAGTCAATCATGTAAGGTGACTTACTAGTTTAATTTTTCTTTTCTTGGAGATATCTGCCTTGAAGATCTTTTATCTAGGCTAATTTCACTGCACATCTGGTCCACTATTAGAATTCTATAATTTCCCTTCACTGTTATCCTGCCTAAACTTGCATCAATACTCCTAATTTCTTTACCCAGTCTTGCTCTTTATGAATGTACCCTATTGATTTGGTGGAGAACATTCTTCAGTAGCTTATCAAGAAAAGGTTGATGGGAGATAAATATCTTGAGATTTTACACTGTTCGACTCTAACCCCCATTTTTGATCGATAGTTTGGATACATGTAGAATTTTAGATTACAAATTATCTTCCTTTAGAATTTTGGAGGCATTACTTTATTATCTTCTAGCTCCCAGTGCTATTGTTGAGAAATCAAAAATGATTTTTTTATTTTTTGTCTGTGAACTGTGTTCCCCCAACCTTCTGGAAGCTTGGCAAATTCTATCATTACCACAGTGATTCAGAGTTTTCAATTCATGGGCCTTGAACCAAACTGTTTTTATCTAGCCACACTCTGGGCCCTTCCTTCGATCTGGAAACACATGGCTTTCAGTTATGGGAAATTGCTTTGAGTTATTTCTGTGATGATTTCCTCTCTTGCATATTTAGTATTGTTAGAGGAGGTATATTCATTGTAGTAACTTCTAAATAAACTTGATCAAGCATAGTCACAGACTTCAATAAAGCACCACATACCAATCTTTTTGGAAGACAAAATCCTTAGAGATTATTAAGATTTTTACTTGACTTTTAATCTATGTTGGAGATTTCAGGGTATCTATACTTCACCTGCCACATCCTGAGCTCTGACCAAGGTGCAAGGAGGCAAATAAAATTAAAGATTTACTATATGCAGTACAAGGATTTCTGATAAAGGTGCATTTAGGTGGTACATTGCCCCCTACCTCTCTCTTTAAAATGAATTTAAATGCCCTTTCACAGGAGATTGCAAACTCCCCATTGAGGGAGAGGTCTTGCCTCAATGGATTTCTCACATATATGTTGGGAGATGAGGAGAAAAACTTGTTCTGCTTGAGATACTGACAGTTAAATAGACAGGAAAATGAGAGAGCTGCCTTTGTACCTATTTCATTTTAATACGGTGATTCCGCCTTGATCAATGGGCTCTGTGCATGTCAGACTTCCCCGAACGTCGCCAATTAGATCAGTAGGCAGGAGAGAGGCAGGATCGTGCAGAGTTCTAGAGTGCTTATTACAGCTCTTTTCAGGAAAGCAGAAATCATGTCTTTATTGATCTTGGCAGGAACAGGGGAACAGTAAAAGATGCCACTAACTCTACATTTGTGATTCTCACATTTTAGTGTGCATAAATACTACCAGGGAAGTTTATTAAAATGCAAATGTATGAGTTTTACCTCAGAGGTTTTCATTTAGTATGCGTGAATGAAGCATTAATTCAAGTCCAGCAATATGCACTTTAATAAGCTTCTCTATTGATTATTTTTCTGATGGTCCATGGTTTCCACTTTGAGAAACATGTAACATAATGTCAAGTATCTATACGCAAATTTTGAAATTCAAACGATACACTCAGAAATAGCTCCATGAGTTCATATGTTTTTCTTTTGTTTATTTTCAAAAGGATGTGTGAAATATAAACATAATGCACGCCTTAATATCATCTAAGTTTGTTTTGTTTTATGTTCACTACGTGATAGTCTCTCAAGGGTAGCCACCTTACTAACGTGAGTTCCAAAATATCAGGTAACATTTAAATTATTAGTCTTTCTCCACTTCTCCAATGTGCCAACATTGATCACGTATGGTGTGTTTATCACTGCCTAGCACACCCTCTTCCCTTTCCTTTCAGCCTCTCCTTTTTGGCCTTCATAACACTAAATAATATTTCAGGCTTTATCTTAAATGTTGGACATCAAGCCTGAGCCTCATCTTTATGATAGTTATTTTTAAGGAGCCTGGTACATTTCCACCATTGCCTTTTCACAATTATGGTTATACAGCTGTTCATTGGAATATTTTACCGATGTGCCTCCACCACTAGACTGTAAGCGCCGACATAAAGTATTTACATCAATTATTTTTCAGCTTTCATTTAAAAATACCTCCTAAATTATCTTCAGTGCTTAGTGAAGTTCCTGCTTCATTATAGCTCCTAATTGAGCAATGTAGACAACAATGATGGTGATAATGATGAAAATACCATTGCATATGGTTATGGTTCTCATGGATTTATTATAAAGTCTTAAATCTTTACTTTAATAATCATAACATCATAATTTCAGCTTAAATAAGAGTGTTCCTTGTAATAGTGTTACCATGGTTTCACTCTCTGGGTTAAAGCTATAGCTAACAAATACTTTTCCCCACAATGGAGCTTCAGCTTACCTCTTCATCTTCTTTCTCACTGTTTTCTTGACTAAGATCTTAATTATCCTAAATTTACCATCCTTTAATATCAAGAAATTCCCCAATCTATTGCTTTTTAAATGCTGCTTTCTCTACTTGGAATGCCTTCTTTCTTTTATCCCTGGTGTAATTTCCTACTCAAACTTGTATTAGACACTTTTTTCCCACCTCTCTAATATAGTATTAATATTCCTTTTCTCTAATTAAACATATTATATTCAAATTCAGCATTTAGTCTAATTTCTACTGGATTGTATATTTCCAGTCAGCAGGGTATCCTGTGTTCCAAATGACAAAAACTTGGCAATGAAGATATTATATACATGCATATGAGCATGTCTAAAATGTATATATATGAAAAAACAGTAAATGGACTTAGTTGGGTGACATGCATATTCACATGTTAAAATTCACCATAATTATATAACTTCTTGATGACAGTCGCTAGACAAATATTTATCCTATATTCTTAGAATCATTAGACAAACTTCCTAAATAGCAAGATTCTCATTATAGGGTACAATAAATCTGTATCATGAAATGAAATCACAAATGTTAGTAAACCTGTGTTTTTGAGGATTTAGTATCATAGGCACTATATAAATAATTTGCTTTATAACTTTACTCTTGTTTTCCATTGTATCAAAGGCACACATTTTGCAATTTTCCCCCCATTCCCAGAATCATAAAATAACATCTACATACTCTTCTGTTATATTATTACATATAACCTCTTTGGTACCAAGAATAATAACAACAGTTTTCATTAATTACTACATTTTATTGTTATAACAGTCATATGAAGCAGGTAATACAATCATTGGATTATATTATATTGAATAGAATTTGCATGTAATTAATTCCTTTTAGATTTTATTACTATTATTTGAATGATATTGAAAACTGAAGACATTAATTATAGAATTTACATGGAACACAAATTTTAGAGATTACTATTTAAGTTTTATCCTTGGACATAAAATTTATTATTATAATAATGGCAATAGGAACACTACAGTTTTAATATTATAAGTACTTTCTTCCTATAAGTACTTTCTATTAAATGAGGGACATAATTAGAATTATATTTATAAATGTTATTTTCAGAATATTAGCCACAGTATACATTATATTTCCAGTAAGGGATTTTGTTGTTTAAATAAAAATGTTTTCTATTTTTAATATAAAAGTAAATAATTAGCTGATTTTTAGAAAAAAACTCAAAATATCCATCTTGAAAACATTGTCCTTTGCATACAGTAACTATATTATATATAGTTTCATCATAAATTATATTTACATATTTCTAAAATAATTGGTACCATATTTTGCCATGTATAATGAGCTCCCATGTATAAAGGACATCCACATTTTTGGCACCAACATTTATATAGTACTACCTATGTATAATGTGCACCCTTACAAATTTGGGCAAAAGAAATGTGCATTATACACAGCAAAATACGGTATTTTGCTCAGTGCTTCTCCTGGAAGCTAGGGCTCCTACAACCAGTTTGAAAATGACCAGGCCATGCAACAGTATGGCTCATTTGAAATCATGAATTAAAGGGGGAGTGGAGAGATTGAAAACAAAGAGTGGGAAAGGATTTGATGATGCATAATCCTTCCAGAGGTGACACGGCCTAGTCCAGGGTAAAAAGCAGAAAAGCACCTTTGAGGAAATAATATAGTAATCAAAATGTTAAATATGTGAAACTCTTTTAAGTTTAAAAGTATTTTGAATGTAGTGGAAACAGCACAGGCTCTCTGGTCAGTGAAATCTAGATTTGCATGCTAGGCTTTGTCACTTTATTTGCTTTTGTAAATTCACTCAGTCTTCTTGAACTTTAAATTGCTGATTTGCATGGGTTGGGTTAGTAATATCATGGTACTTACCCCTCAGGATTATTGGGCAACATATTGGTACAATTTTATAACTTTCCTGCAAAAAAAGTAGGCAGTCTATAAATGTACGTGTCCTCCTACATGTTATCCTTTTCTCCTTCTAAATATCTTAAATTGGTTAATATGTATAATATGCCCTCTAGGATACTCTCTGCATCTTATTTTCTAATGAATTAGGCTTTCTGGCCACGGTATAAAACGGGCTTATTGTCCTTTTAGTTTCTACTAAATTAGCCCTCTCTTTCACAGAGTAATGTGTAACTCTGCAAATGCCCTTGACCTAGGAACTTGGATTTCTTCCTCTATAAAAAGAGAACAGTGGGCTCTAATAGTGTTTCCAAATGCTAATTCATAGAGCAACAGCATCCCAATAATCTGGACAATTGTATAAGAATACAGATAACTTGATCCTCAATCCATAACTACTAACACACTCTGATACCACAAGTTCAGGGACCTTCTTCTGATGTCCTTTCAGTTGTAAAATTAAAATGCGTTTTTTTCTCCTTCTTTGTTTCCTTATCCCCTAACAACTGTCTACATTATGATATTTATTTAAAGAGTTTCAGAAAAAAAGAGATATGAAGGAATAAAGAAAAAGAACACTGCTTACACGAAGTATTCAAATGACGTTTAGAGAACTAGTCAGACATAACTAATTTAACTAGTTTTTAACTTTTTACATTTGACTCCCTCCAAAGTTATTATTTACTATCAGGCGTATAAAATGTGCAATACTTAATTTCTGTATATTTATATGGATACATACCTTAGTATTCTCTCTCCCAGATTAGAAAGTGGTCTTTGACAGTAGAATTTGAAATGAAATATCATGAGCAACAAAAACTTATATACATGTAATGAAAAACAGCCCCCTTGAGCAAATCATATGTTTTATATGCTCCATACTGCATAGATTTTGCTAATTCATTTTTATAATCTTTGTTCTTTGTGGTGTTTAGTTTGCATGTCATGTTGCACACATAAATCTGATTTTTATTAAAATGGTTGGTGTTATGTCAGTATGTAACTATAAAAAAAGTCTTTGGCTAATCCTACAATTTTTCATGTTGGAAAACTAAAGAGCTAAAGTCCTAAGGGTGCGATTAGTTCTTTAAGGCTCTAGAGAGAATTGAGGGTTTGGTATGTTTTGAATGTGAAATGATACATGTGTGGAAGTGAAAATTTATACTGACTTTATGAATCTTTAGGGAGAATAATACTCACAAATTAGATCAGGGATGTTCAATCTTTTGGCTTCCCTGGGCCACATTGGAAGAATTGTCTTGGCCCACACATAAAGTACACTACACTAATGATAGCTGATAAGCTAAAAAAAAAGCTCCATGTATACATTTTGTAATGTTTTAAGAAAGTTTACAAATTTGTGTTGGGCTGCCTTCAATGTTTCTCTCTACAGGTTGGACAAGCTTGAATTAGATGCTTAATGCAGGTTTTTTGAATTAATGTTGTAAAGTATCCTAAAGTGATGGCAGTGATATAGGGAAAAAAATTCTAAGGCCTGGGGGCTAATTTTAAAGTAGGCTTCGCGGCTATACATCCCAGGTATTGTCATAAATTGAGATGTGGTTTGATGGCATTAATTAAATGATGAATGAATATAGGACAGATAGCAGAATTCAATTCACAGAAGAATTTGTCTGAGACATAATGAAACTTAGAAAATCATACATTTTATGAAAGTAACACCTTTTAAAATATTCCTTTCCATTTAATCTCTAGAACTGGCATATAAAAAATACAAAATAAAAATAAATTTAAATAATATACATTAGATAAAAAATGACTGAATGACCATCCTAGTTGAGTTATTCAGGGGCATTTGGAAATTTTAATGACAAGTTCAGGATTAGGTGGTAAAATAGGGACCACAGGAGTAGATACAAATGCTGACTTAGAGCAACCTGAGTCTAAATAAATTTGATAAATGCGGAGCAGCTGCACAGGCTCATGATCAGCCCTGCCAGTATGAAAGGTTAGAACTAGAAAGGGAACACAATGTTATTTAGTAATGTTGCCCCACCTGATCCCCAGGTACACACGCACACACTGTCATGGGCACACACACACGTTTTACAGCTGAGAAAACAAGTCTGAATGTGTGTAGTGTCTTGCCTATTAGTACCAGGTGATTGACTCACAGCTCTTACTACCTGTTCAGAGATCTAAAATAACATCAAAACAGAATAATTGTTTCCAAGGATTATTTACATCAGTGTATCGTCACTGCGGTTACCTTGTCAAATATAATAATTGTTTATTTAAAGGTCTTTTAAATTGCTTTTTTTCTCAAAGTCACGACTGAATAGCAGTAACAGAAAATGGCCAAGTGTTACAAGTACACAATGTATTTTTTGCATTTTAGTATTTTCAGAGAATTATTGCTTTGGAGCTATTAATTTCTTATCTTTAAATTAAAATTTGTAATAGTACCATTAAAAAGGTGGCATTCATGTGTATGCAAATAGCTTTTTGTTTATGACTATTAATTTCAATTTTTGTCATTACATATGAAGCAAATGTAAGTGATGTGGATAATTAGATCTAGACTTTTAATATCTCTATTCCCTTCTCAAGATAAGTTTGCTGCACTTCTCTATTTGTGATCTGAATTGGGCACAGGAATACAAAAAAAGGCCCAAACAGATGGCCTTGGCACATAGTCCTCTGGATGAGGTGGGGAAATGTGAACTCAGTAAGACAGCAATCCAACCAATCATGGCTAATAAGAAGACCCTCCTCTTCTACAGAACTTCAGTTTATCTGCCAAGTTATGTGGGTATATAAAAATTCGATTTGCATTGGTTTGAAAATCCTACACAAGACTTAAAACTGTTTTCTTTTATTCTAAGCAAAACTGCTACTATACACTTAAATTCATCTCTCAAGCATGGACACATAAAAATATTAACATTATAAAAACCTCTTTGTGCAAACAAAAATGGTCCATGCTCTCACAGATTTAGAGAATGTGGACACATCATATGAGTTCAAGTGTATGTGATACTGATTTTTCAAAAAGAGTAAAGGAACAACTTACTACTCAGAACTTGATCCCAGGAGACATGATAGAAATGAAATGTAAAATTTTCTAGGCTACATTTATGAAATTACTCCTATTTGCTGTTTATAAAGTAATGCTTTAATTGCAAAAAATTTTTTTACAGAAATGATAAAAAAGATATAACTACATAATAACCATATAATAATTTTTAAAAAACCCATATTAAGAAGTTGTCTTAATGGATTAATATCAATTTTCCCATTGTTCAGGAGGAAAAATAGCAAAAACCAGCATTTCTAATTATAAAAGAATAATATCAAAAGTCTGCATGTGTTTATAGATGCTAATGTATACATTCACAAATTCTGATTATTCCAGTAAATTACTCATGACAGGAGCATTATAATGGGGGAGGGGGTCTCGATTTTTTATTTGGAAAGGCTTTATTTGAAAACCTTCTGTGCTGCTTTATGGTCATTTAACAGTCACTTGAACACCCTGTGACTCAGTTTTCTCATCTGCACCTCAGTTTTCTCGTCTGTACAGCAGAGTTGAGAAAATCAGATAAAACTGCAGATCACAGAGAGGGTGTCAGCAGTGGCTAATTCCCCTGTCGGTAAAAGTACAGGAGAATGGCTTAGTTCTGACCAGTTTCCTCCCAACCTTGGGAATTCCAGTACCATAAAAGGAGATTCATCATCAACAGGGCTAGAGAGTAGACCAAACAGATGGGGAGAAGCCTTGAAAAGCCGGAAAGAGAAAAATCTGAAAATGCAACCAAGGAGGAAAGGGTCAAGACTCAGGATTCTATTCTTAAAACAATATTTACTGAGATTATTAAGTTGTGTGACATTATCTTTTGTTATATGTCATGCAAGCTGTGGTGGTTGTGTGTGCTGTTGTTATGTTTTATTTTTGTTTCTTTGTTTTTCCTTTGGGGAGTTTAGAGATACTGACGTGGTCTGCTGGAAATCGGCCTCAAATTTTAAGTAAAGGTTGCAAAGCATAAGTAAAGCTACACTGAGCAAGATCGTGATGCCTTCTCCCTCCGTCCCTGACCTCACCTTCCTTCTCCCTCTTGTCCCACTTCCTTCCCCCGGGGACCATAGAAAAATGATGTCTTTTGCTTTGTTTAGTAGGCCAAGCCACTCAGCCAGTGCGCCTCTCCTCTGGCTCCTATTGCAGAAGCTGGACCATTTTCTACTTAAGATGCTGCTAGCCTTTTAGTGATACTGTGCCTCCTGAATGGAGGAGAAAACTGAGATTTTTATCTTCTCAATCCTGATTGGATCTTGAGCATGGAAAGATGATCCATTCACTAGGGATGTAGATTTTACTGATGCATCTCTCTTAAATCGGTCAGTGTGATACAATGGAATGCATCCTAGCCTTAGAATCAGAAGGCACAGTTTCTGGTCCCCAGTCTGCCTGAAGTTATCATGACTTCATAAAAATGTCATCTAAGTTTTCTGAGTTTAGTTTCTCTATAAATAAAATGTGGGAGTCAGATACCATGTTCTCTGCGGATTCATTTCGGCCCTAAACTTTTATCACTATCTCAGATTGTTCCAAATTGCTCAATGTGTGCTTTTTGTGCCAAGTGAATAATAATAATCACTTGTCCTCAACTCTCCCTGTTCTCCCTCTGAAAAAGTTCTAACTAGAAGTCTCAACTCAAGCCTTCTTTTAAAAAACATTGAGCAAAATTATAATCTTTTATAAGTCACAGATTCTAAGAGTTCGATGTTATGGTCCAAAATAGCGAGGAAAAGAAGTCAAATTTGTCAAATTCTACTCAGGCTTACCCCTAATTTCATGTTAATGGGCAATTGTTCAATTCAACACGCTCGTCCGCACTTTGGATAAACGTGTGTGGTCAATTGTGGTTCCACGAAACACTTCGTTTACCTTTTCCATCTTCCCTGGCTCTCTTTTTTGTGTATCTCAGGAAAGAGGGAGGCTTGGAAAATTTCACAAAATGTGCATTGAGTACAAGTACATACCACTTAACAGCTCAAACATTTTGTCTCTTTTCTTGAAGGAAGATTTTGAAAATTGGTAGGTGTTTATTGAAGAGAAAATACTGCAGATTTCAATATAATGGAGAGCTCACAACAAGATTCCTTTTAATTCTTACTCAACTGCTATCATCCCCTCACAGTGATGAGTGGATCTGAATAGTAATAATTAAATACAGAAAAGGGTTTCTTATCAGTAGGGAAGAAATAGAGTGTTATTACTTACATATTTGCAGCATGTTTAAGTGTTTTACAGAGGAATTATTCATAGTAATTCTTCAAGAGTTATTTTACTGTTTACCTGGATAATAATAAATTGGGTGTAATTTGGGGTACAGGGATCAAGTAAATATATTAAGCAAGAGTGGCAGGACTTTTTCTTCCTCCAGCCCCTTTAACTATCTTTTCTAAATGGTAAATGGAATATATCTTGCTTCTGAGGTTTCTTTTAAACTTTTGGAGTCCTTCTTATTGTGCTGTGCAAGGATATTAGATTGCTTTTCCATGTAATTCTGACATGCAGATCATGCCTATCTATTCCTAATACCACTACTGCTAAGGGTAGCTGTAGCAATCACGATAAAAACAACCAAATATTAAACACTGTGTAGTGCCAAACACTAGACTGTTTTACATGACTTACATCTTTTGTCTTCCAACAAGCCATTGAAACAATGCTAATATCCACATTTACACATAAGGAAACTGCAGCATAGAAACCTAAGTGCTTTGTCCAAAGTCACAAAGGAAGAAGAGAAGAATTGAACCCAGGAATTCTAACTCCACATATCTCCAATTAAGATTTCTGTATGTACTTCAAAATTTAACACAGCAAAACACAGACATTACATGCCTTTCCTCCCTGTTTCACAAACAATATTTTTTTTCAAAGTCTCTCTTTCAGTTAAAAACCTCACCATCCCCAAGCATCTTTGACTAGGCTTTGGTGTCAACTTCAATGCTTTATATTCTCACCTCATTTTCATATTCAATTTGATATTCCGATTGACTCACAGTTTAAATATTACATTTTTGGTCAGTGTCCTACCTATAATTAATCTGGTCCTCTTTATTGCTTGCTTGAATTGTGGCAAGTGTTGTAACTGGTTGTTACATTTGCTGAATCACTTCCTCCTCAAATAATATGTTGAAGTTGTCACTCACAATGCCTCAGAATGTCACTTTATTTGGAGATGAGAGTTTTTACACAGGTACTCAAGGTAAAATTACATTACTAGAGAGGCCTAGATCCAGTATGACACGTGTCCTATTAAAAAGGGGAAATTTGGACATCCATACCCAGGGAGACTGCCATGTGAACATGAAGGCAGAGATTGGGGTGATGTGTCAAGAAGCCCCCAAAACTGCCAGCAGCAAGCCATGAGCAGGTAGGGGGAAGGCATGGAGCAGGTTCCTCCTCACAGCCCTCCGAAGGAGCCACCCCAAGGACGTCTTCATCTTAGACTTCTATCAGAATGGTGAGGTAATCAATTCTACTGTTTCAACCACCTTGTTGAAAGTACTTTATGACAGTCCTAGCACACTGATACACTGGTCTTCTGATGTCCCTGTTGCCATCAGGTTCAAGTCATGAATTAGAGCCACTGCAACCACCCTGTGCCCAAAGATGCTGTCCCTTCTTAACCTGCTGTCCCGGAGTGCATCCTTCCCCAAATCCATTTTTTTTTCACTTAATCTGGGAAACTTATGCTTATTTTGAAAATTGCAGTTTAAATAAAATCTCTTTCTTTAACTCTTTCTGAGTCACAACCCACTCCACTTACGACAGATGTTCTAATTGCCTTAACTTCTGTTCACTTTCAGGTATGTCTCAGTTAGGAACTAGACAGAAAACAAAAATTCCTGGACATCTGGTGAAACCATAGGCCATGGTCACTTTATCTAAATAGATTTAATTCAGTGTCAGCAGTAGTTTAATGTAATATTTGAAATAGTAAATTTTGTGCAGAAAACTTTACACACGATGAAAAAGCTGAAAAATTAAAAAACGAATGCTGAGGCCACCCAGCTACTTTGAGGAACTGCTGGGGCCTCTGGGACTGGAGGGAGGAAGGAAGGGGGACACCCTAGGAAGGGGCTTACCTGGCACAAGTTGGAGCCACTGCTGGTCTACCAGGCAGGAGCTGCAGGCGCAGAGGGCGCTCGGGAGCTCCCAGAGACCCCTCTGAAACAGACAGGGAGAGAAACACTTCAGCTGATCCTTGTATCTTGGTCTCCAGGCTTCTGCCAGTGCTTCCCACTGGTCAGACTTAGCCAGAAGCTAGTGGACAGTGGAGCCTAGGAAGTCTAGTTTACAATACAGAGTAGAATAGATAAGGGTGGGGAGTAGATGTGAGAGGAAACCCATGAATAAAAGGCAGGGTATTCATGGCTCTCTTCTGTGTGACTTCCATTCTTCAGCCACCTGCCTGGTCTCAGGTTTGATGCTGTTAGGAATGTTACTCCCCGGAGCTGAGCCCTGCATTGTCTGTGCTTTTTGTACACCCTGAACTTAATCCATACAGGCAAGTATGACAATGGAACTTGCTGGCGTTCTCGCATTGAATTTCTGGATGAATTAACATCAAGGGACAAAGTAAAGGCCCTAATAATGAGGTCATGCTGAGCCACCAGTGTACTGACCTCAAAGCAATCCTCAGCAGAGCTCTGCTTCCCAGAGAGAGTGATCAGAGGAAGGACCTGGGGCCGTGCCCCTCGCTGTGGGTATCTGAGCAGAGGTAAGGCAGGCACGCAGAACAGAGGGGAGCCAGCACAGACTTGGGGTGAGCTGCAAAAAGCACCCCTGCAGTGACGCAGGGTTCAGATAGAGAGGAAACTGTGTCAGTTCACCTGATTTCACATGATAAAGAGCCTCTCTGTTAATTAAGCTTTATAAGCTGTGTGACTGGGCTTAATTTTTAGAGATGGATGCCACTGCGGAGTTGAGGGTGGGTGTCATTAGAATTTCACCACTAGGATCTCAGTACACCCCAACGTGGTTCTTAGACTAAGGACTTTAGATTTGGACACACAACGGTAGAGAGTAACTGTACTCACACTATGAAAGGAATTATGCAAAGATTACTAAATGGTTAACCAAAGGGCAGTTCCCACACGTAATCTGAATAAAAACCAGGCCATCTTGTTCTTGCTTCCAGAGCCCCCTTAACTCTGTGTCATATTAAAATGAAACACTAATCCTTAAATCGTAATAGAGGGCTTCCCTAAAGGTTTATTCAGGGTGCTGAGAGTGCAGTTTACCAAAATTTTAAGATTTTTCTATAATGTCTCGGGTATTTCTTTTTCCTCATAAAGTTCTACTTGTGCTTGCTACTGCTTCAGTGAGTCATTCCCTCTCATTTTCTCCTGTTTTTATTCTCTTTCAGAAGTGTCTCTGGGTAGCTGTGCTCTTTCTCCTGCAGATGTAACTGCTCCACTAATTTGCAATTCCTCTATCACGGCTCAAAAGCAGAGTGCTCAGATTTGTGATTCTTTGAAAGCTGAGAAGGAGAGAATTCTATCTGTATTTTTTATACTTATGTTGTGTTACCCATAAAAGGGACTACACATAATATGCAGAATATTCTGGTATTAACTTGCAAGGGCTCCTCATGAAAGGAAAATAAGGCCATTGGCTACAGAAAGCTGAAGAAAATATCTCTGCAAATTGCTGCTTGGAATCCTCTTCTTGATTTGATGATGTACACTTTAATTTAGTCTTCCCCGCTAGGCAAGAAATATAAGAAAATATAGCTGTTCTTAAGTACCCTGGGACCTTTCTTGGAAGTCCAAACAGAACCTCTAAATCTAAGAACAGTCCGTTAGAAGTTAAAGAATAAGCAGGTTACCAGATAGCTCCCTCGGTTTTCCTGTTTTTCATGGTCAAAGTGCTACGTAGGACCTCAACCTCCTGGGATCTGCGGCCGTGTTACTCAGTGCCTGCAGGCAGCCAGCGGAGGACAAGGGCTCTGTGGGTCCAGTGGGTCTGGGTTGGAAAGAGGCCATTACTGTGCCACTCAGTGACAGCAACAATGTCAAAGCCCAACCCTTATTCCCGGAAGGCTGAGACAGTGTCATTAGGAGATGAGGGAAGAGAAGGTGGGAGACGTCTGGGAAGGAATGGTGGGATGCATCGGGGAGCCGCCCAAAGGACAAGCAGGTAGGGGGCAGCGGGCGGGTGAGGCCGAGCTTTTCTAAAAGGTGCACAAACAGTTTTGTACAAACTCTGCTGAGTCATATGCAATTCTCTCTCTCTCTCTCTCTCTCTCATTCTCCCCCCCCTTTCTATACAGATGGTATTCATATATATATATATATATATATATATATATATATATATATATATATATATTTATCAGAATAATTCTTTGATAACTTAAATTAAAAAATGTGAAATGCAAGATAATCCAAATTATACTTCTAACCTTCTGGTCAGTACTGGCAGAATCTTGCTATCAGAATCTCCAGGGAAAGCACAATATAGTCAACACTGGATGAATCAATGCTTTCCTGACACAGAGAAAAAACATGACAAGATCAGCTTCGGTTATGGGTGTTGGTTCTCCAGGACCAGCTGGTCTCTCTTAGCAGCTAATGCATGTACCCCCCTTCTGCTGCAGCAGGAGGTACCCCATTCCCTCCCCATAGAACACAGATGTAGCTGTGGGGTTGACCAGGTGCTAAGCAAATCAAACAAGCATATATTGAGTCTGAAACAGGGAAAGATTCCTATAAGAGTGGGTAAGTCCAAGACAAGCTTTGTGGATTCTTTATCTCTGACGAGGAATAATCTAGGCCCAAGGTGCATGTTTACGTTGCCAAGTTGGGGATAGGAAATTGCATGCATGAGACTGCCTTTCCCAACAGGCAGCATGAGCAAAAATGAGTTATCTAGATAATCAACTCATGCTACCTTGCACTGTTTGACATAATAAAATTAAGAAGAATAAAATCTGCCTCCTCTCAAGCAATTCCTATCCCCATGTTGCCTATGCTTGATAAATGTTGATTAAAAACAGTATTAAGCTTTAAAGAAAGAGTATGTTCAATCCATCAAATAAAAATATCTAGAGACCACAGAGGAGGCTGTTTTGCTGATGGTGACTTTGTCCTAACTGAATGTCATCTCATGCATGGGCGGTAGGTACCCTTTAATAGGTAGAAGACATCAGCGACTCTCTTGTGAACAGCTCACATTCATAACTGTGAATAGGTCTCCATATGAAAACAAGAAACTTGCTCCCTAAGATCCAGGTCAGGGAGACAAGCTGCCCAAATAACAAGAATCATAGCAAAAAGGAAAAATATTCTACAGTGATATTAAGGGTTGAGAAGAATGGATGAAAATTAAAAAAATTTTTAAGTATAGCGGTCATGATCCTAGCTGTCAAGTTCAGTGTGCTAAGAGAAAAAAAACAAAATTAAAGTACTTGGGGTGAAATACACCAATGCTGACTGTATATATAAAAAATAATGTATCAGCTTTATAGTTCAGGGTTAAAGTTAAGAAAGTAGAAATTGTCTATCTCTATGTATTTGAGCCTTTATAGAAATAGCGAAGAATACACACACACACACACACACACACACACACACACACACATCTAAATCTTTATATATATTTGTGTCTCTCTATATGTATGTATATATACACAAAAACAAGTGTATATGTGTGTACATATGCATATGTGTATATATAATCATATGTATGCATATATATGTATATATATATAAAATGAGTGAGTGTATAGCATAGGATGATGAGGAAAATAGACTCGAGTTCAAATCTAGATACTTCCATTTACTAGCTTATAATCTTGTGATTTGGAGCAAGTAATTGACCTCCTCCCATACGTATTAGGTTGAATCATATGAAATTTCCCATTCTATGGGTCAAAATGTTGAAGAATACAATATCCTATTGTCCACCTAATCAAATTGGGGAAAGTAATAGTAAGTAAATCTTTGTGGTAACGTTGCAGGAGTTGTAAGTACATATAGATTACTTAGGATAGTTCCTGGCATATACTAGGGGCTCATGTGTGTTATTAAATATGCATCTTTCACTTTTATCACAATATTGATCTCTGAGTAACATCCAAATATAAGTGATTTCTGATGTTCTTTTATAACGTCCAGTTCTAGTCTATAAGATAAGTGACTGGAAGATATTGATAACGAAAAATGTAGATAAACATGAAAACGCAGACAACTGAGCAAAATGCCATCATAAAACTGGTCATTTTCCCCTGTGATTTATTATTTCCTCCCACATGAGAGCTGCTATTTGAATCTGCATCAAATTATTTAGATAAAATAAAATTCATTTGTTTTGGCTCAGCAAAAAAGGTCCTATTCTATTTTCCCTATATGGTACCAAGAGGAAATTACCCATAAAAGCTCTATGGTGGGAGACGAACAGGAAAAAAGAAAGAGAATACAATTTATCAAGCCTTGCAACGCAGCCCTGCTCACTCACCAGCCAGTCCCCTCCCTACCACAGCAGAGAGGAACGCTCCGTGGGCACCTCTCCCACTGTCTCTTGGAAGTTAGTGTCTTCACACTGGGACCCTCACTGGTCTGAACCTGAGCATCTACTCCACCGCCAGCTCACATCTGGGCTGCATCTCAGAAGGCCACGTGGGGAAATGTCAGGGCTTCCTTGAAAGAAATTTGTTTACTCTGACCCTGGGAAAGTGTCAATGGCAAAATCAGGGTTTCTTTGTGACAGCCTTTGCAGTGACTGAAAACGGAGTTTATACACCCACTGTGATGCCTTGGAGAACCCTCTAGAGAGGCTTAGCCTCAAAGAAGAACGTGGCACGCCACAGATCAGGTGGGGCAGAAGCGGACATGTGTCCTGAGGGATGGAAAATAGCCTTGTACCTAGAAAACACACATGCAAGGAGCACTGGAACAATTGAAGTACATTTTACGTAAAATCATAGGTCCTGCTGATCTTCATTTTGAAAAACACTCTTCAACGATAATAAGCAAATATTTTAATTCCACCAAGTATGATATTTAGAAAATTGTTCAAGATTCAGTAAGTCTGAGAGTCAGTCTTCTTGGGAAAGTTGAGCTGTCATCTGTGAATGTGCTTTCTCTCTCTCTCTCTCTCTCTCTCTTTCACTATCTTATTGTACTGTGCTCACCCTTCTTCTTGTGATGATGTGAAGTGAAGTGATGCCCACCGACATGATGAGATGAAGTGAGGTGAATGACGTAGGCACTGCGATGTAGCTTTGGGCTGCCCTTGACCTGGCAGTTCATCCGAAGGAAGATCGTCTGCTTTGGGTGATCCTGGGTCATCAAGCCATGACCATGTCAACAGTTGGATGTCAGGAGCAGACAATGCTGGTGTCTGGGGAAATTCAGTATCTTCAGAACACAATTGACCGTGAGTAACTGAAACCACAAAATGTGAAACCATGGATAAGGGGCAACTATTGAACTTCATTTGGGAGGTCAGTTGTATCAGAAGGGTACAGTCAAAACAAAAAAAAAAGAAGAAAAAGATGCAGAAATATTTCATGATACAGACCATAAAATTACTAAACTATTGAATCTTCTGCCCAGGAAAGTCTTAGGCCTCTCCAATCAGTTCCAGCCTCTGACTGTTTTATCAAATTAACTCAGAACTACCTTGCACTTGATATATTAATAATGACATTAGACGAAAACTTTGCTGTGTTGCTTATACTTTTTATTTTGGTCTGACTGTCATTTGACTTTGCACAGAGATAAATTTTATTAACAATATATATGCTATATGCTTCTTGATCTTTCTGTGACTTTACATCGGTCCATGAAAATCTCTCCCCACTTTACATTGACGACAAAGCTTTTTTATGGGTTTGACGTTTCTGTCTATTTTTCTCATCATTCCTAAGTTTTCTTCATGCCTCTCTGATGGTAACCTAACGCTGGTTTTCCTCACAGTCCAAATCTCTGTCCTCCTCACTTGTTTCTTTCCATGTTTTAATTTTGAAAATTACATTTACTAGGTCTTCCCCCAACAATTGCAAGGCCCGGCACAAAGGTACACGAGGAGACAACATAGCATATGTCCAAATACTTAAAAATTGTAACTCCAGTTACCTTTGTGGCCTGTGCCATGTTTCCACCTAGGTCCCCACAGCCCGCTCTTCCTGGGCTTCAGCCATGTGGCCTCGAGAATGAAGACCCCTTGGCTGTGTCTGGGGTGGCCCTCCTGCTCAGCAGCTTGGTAACAGGGATCGGCCGGAATAGGGCACAGCAAGAGCTGGGCCAGGCCCAGGGTTCCTGGGTGGTGACCGGACCCTTTGAAACCCAGTGTGGGCACTGGCTTCATCATGTTCTCCAGAGTGGGGAGCCCCATCTGGGGGATTTGGGTGGAAAACTTTTTAAAAACCAGCCTCTTCCCCAGGGCAGAGGCTGTCCTTTTCTTCTTTCTTTCACATGCACACACGGGGGGCTCTTACCCGGCATCCTTTGGCTGAGGGTCTCAGTTCAGCCCAAAGCTTCTCCCATAATTTCCCTCTATTAATCAGTTACTAAACTTTAAAAAAGCTATCTAGTGAGCATGAAAAGATGATTGAAAGATCTGGAGGCTTCCAAAGCTTAGCACCTACAAGCATGACCCCCGTTGCCCGATCTAAGCACTGTGTTCTCATCTACTACCCATTGGCTGACGGCCCCTACATTCACCTGTCCAGTAATGGAACGTGAGCTAGATTGCTCGTCCAGCTTCGCTGGCAGTTACGTGTGGCCTGTGACTTAATTCCAGCCAACAGAATGGGAGTGGAAGCGGTGCGCACCACTGTGCCACCTCCGGGCAGAGGCCCTGCTAAGCTCCCGAACTGATCCTCCCATTTGCCCTTGACACTGGGATGATGCAGATGGAGCCAGTGACCATGGGGCCATGGGTGAAACTCAGTCAGAATGAGCCTGTTTGCTTCCCTTATTGCTTGCTGAAGAGCTGCCCACTGATGGGAAATGCTTACTTTGATATTCCTATCAGGAAGAAATAAACTCTATTATGTTAAGCCACTGAAATTGTCAACTGCCATTTGGCCATCTTCTCCTGGAATCTCCATGAGCTCATTTAAGTCAAGGTAGCTGGAATAGAACTAATCTCTCGTGCTCCACCCCACCCCTTCTCTTCCTTTCCGTGAGGTTTGCAGTCTCAGTGATGGCATCACCCAGGTTATGAACTTGGTGTGCTATTAACTCCACTCCTTCCCTCAAGTAACAAATTAGAAACCAAGCCCCCTAGTGTTAGCAACGAAACGCCACTTACAGCAATTCTTTCGTTTTCACAGCTCCGGTATCTCCGGAAAGTACACGGTCTCTAATCTTCATCACTTCCCCAGTCTCTAAAACCCTGGCCGTGTCTTGCCTCTAGACTAAGCTACCCTCGAAGCTGCCATTGAAATGATATTGCTGAAACACAAATCTCATTATGCTTATACATAAAATATTAATAATTCTTCATGGACTACAAGACGAAAGTCTGAAATTCCTTTAGAACTGCAATTAAGGTCATTGACATTCTGGATCCAACAAATGTTATCACCCTCTTCTCTTGCACGTACCGTTGAATGACATGTCCTCCAGCGCCTGGTCTTCTGAGGCTCTCTGCAGACGTCCTGACAGCATAAAGGCCATGGGATACGGAGTCAATCTGAACATGTCCCAGTTAAGTAAGATCTGGGATCTTTATAGCTCGATGATTCAAGAAAAAACCCTGGTCTTTTGGACCCTGAAGGGATATTGAATCCTACCTTTCGTTCTTCTGAGCTTGCAATAACACAAAGCATTTATTTTACTTCATGATGTGCTCTCTGAACTCCTCCATGTTCTAAATTTCCCCAGTGCTGGTTGAAGCAGGAGATAAGTATAAAAGTAAAACAGTGTTTGTATTATTAAAAAATGACTAAAAAAATGAGAGGCTAGTAAGCAAAGGCACTCCCTCCAGACAGAAGTCAGACAAGCTTCTCCTCCGTTGCCCCACCCCCACCCCACTGCAGCTTGCCTGCTGCTCCTCGCCCAGCCGGGTAATAAAATAAGAATTTTGCCCCTTAAATTTGATATCCAATTTGCTTATGTTTCCAGCAAACACCTAGGTGACTTCTTAACGTATCTCAGGTATGCCTTCAGCGCAGAAACATATTTTCTCCACCTTTTAATAAAGAAAGCCGTGGCCTTGCACGATTGAATGCGGCCTTTCTACCAGCCAGCCTAGACAGCTAATACCACGACATCCTACCGGAGAGGACCTTGAGAGCAGTCCTTAATCCCAGATTTTAACTTTTGAGCCGGGCATTTTCCCTGTAATATAGTACCATAGATCTCCTGGGCTACAGGTCAGGTCAGTATTTGTGGTCATAGTGTACTTCATCCCCTAACCCATCATCCCATGAGACGTCCATCACACTAGAATGTTGTTTTTCTTCTTGTTCAGTGTCCATTTCTTTGGCTTTTTTATGCTGTTGGGGTTTTTTTTTAATCTAGCTATTGATAGATTTTTGTTATGTTTGCCTCTGAATTCTTTTAAAAGTGAGAAAAATTAATGAAATTTTACTAATTCCTCAAGCTCCGGGCCTGGTGTTGTCTCCTTCATGAAGACCTTCTCAGTCTGTTTGTCACCAAAACTAATGATCCTGCTCACAGTTTTTGCCTTTGAATGTAGCCTATAGTTTTATCCTAACTTGTCTCTTGTTTCTACACATAATAGTTTAGTTCTTTATAATAGACTATGTCCTGATTAGCTGTATTCTTAAACACACCCTATTCATCTTTCTAGTTCTTTAGCACTAGCAAGTAATGAAGCTCACATATGCGCTTGGCTTTTCATTCTCTTGTCTCGTACTCTTTAGGTGTAGGAAAAGTAAGGACAGTGGGCTTTTAAAAGTGTTTTCTCATTCGTATGTTGAATTGTCTTCCCAAATGTTAAGTTCATTTCACTGCACAACTTAATGCTGACATTAAGTATTTGTAAATTTAAATGCAAGAATGTAACAGAAAAATATATATTTTAAATTCTATTCTGTATTAGTCTGCTCATACTACCATAACAGAACACAATAGACTGGTAGCTTAAACAACAGAAATTTACTTTCTCACAGTTCTTGATGCTGTAAGTCCAAGACCAAGGTGCCAGCAGGATTGCTTCGTGGTCAGACCCCTCTTTCTGGTTTGCAGATGGCCTCTTTCCTCCTCCTTGCTGCATCTTCATGTGACCTCCACACTCCTGGTGTCCCTTCCTATTCTTAGAAGTGCACCAGTCCTTTTGAATTGGAGCTTCACCGTTAGGGCCCGATGTAACCTTGATTACCTCCCTAAAGGACTTATCTCCAAATACAGTCATACTGGGGAGTCGGCTTCCACTGATGAATTTTGGGAGGACACAGTTCAGTCCATAACACCATCCAACTTATATAATTTGCTCAGTGATGGACACATTTCCAAAGATGATTTCATTGTTGTGATAACAAAGTAAATAATGCAACTTGAGTTCACTTTGAAGAGTCTTCAAGAATTATAGTATGTTTTGACACAGCCTGTATTCACATATCCATGGTAACTCAGGTCCCTTTTGTTGCTATATGCCTATGTGTCAGGGTTTTTGACATACGTTGCAATAAAAAATGTGAAACATTATTGGATATCTAAATAAATAAATGTTGCCCAGACAAAGAGCATTGTACAATTATAACCTTACCTTTTATTGAAGGCAAATAAAAATTTACTTTACAAGAGAATTAATAAGATTTATATTTTTCATGTGGTCATTAGATTTGCATTAAAGCAAAAGGAAACAAAAAAATTTCCAACATAGAAAGAGAGTAGAATTGTGGTTTCAGTAGTGTGGAGATAGGCGATATTGGGGAATGCTGGTCAAAGGGTACACACTTTCAGTTATAGGATAAATAAGTTCTGGGTATCTAATGTACAGTATGGTGACTACAGTTAACAATGCTGTATTATATACTTAAAACTTTCTTAGAAAATAAATCTTAAATATTCTCACTAGCCACACAGAAAAAAAAAGGTAACTATATGAGGTAAAAAAATGTATTAACTAACTTTATTGCAGTGATTATTTCACAATATGTGTGTATATCAAATTATCATCTTGTATACTTCGAATTAGTACTATTTTATTTCTCAATTATATCTCAATAAAGCTAGAAAAAGGAGATACATTTTGGAATGATTAGTTTTATGTTCAATCTTATGAAAAGGACACATGTCTAAAATACAATCAGTTGCACACAAAATTGTATGTATCTACAGCCACCACTTAATAAGGGCTGCTTGGCAGTTACTATAATTGCTGTTGTTACATGCATTCCAATGTAACAGTAATTCCCTTAGATTCTGAACCACCTAGACATAATCCTACCTGGTTCTAATTAGCAAATAACCTTTTGGCAAAATCACTCAAAATGCCTCTCATTAGTAATCAGAGAAAAGTCTTCAGTTTCATTCAGAGCTGTACAATTATAGAAGTTTAATTGGATTCCTCAGATTTCATCTTACAAAAATTGTGCTTTTCTCTAGCAGATACTCATGTATCTCTGACATGATATAATCTTATCTTATCCTCCTCTGTTACTTAATTTCAAAGGGGCCTAGAATCGTAGTAATTACAAGAAATCAGATACACAGGTTTGATCCTTGTTCACAGGATTTAGCAGTCACTGAACTGTCCTTTGTGCCTTTACCATTCTCAGAGTTAAAAAGGTAATTTAATTGGATAACACAGTTATTCTTTTTATATTTATGAAATGGTTCAGACATACAAAAATGTATAGAAAACAGAAATACAACAAAACACATGTAATTCCCACCTAGTTTAAGAAAAATAATTGCTGAGTGTTTTTTCTTCCCAATTTACAGAAAGGATAAATAAATATTAGGGCAGTTATTATATTGCCTGTCAAACACAAAGGAAGAATCTGAAATGGAAAGTATTATTATTTGCCTTACAAAGTAAATGCTCTCAGTGAAGGAATACTCAGCCTTAGCTGCACTTAACAACTGTGAATAAGGGTGAGGTTGGTGTTTGCCAAGTATTTAGAAGTGATATGAACTAGAGCATCTATCACATTTTCAATTGTCATCAAAATATACCTAATCACTGAAGTTACAGTCTAATGTATTGATTTATTTTTGTGGTCTACATGTGTTTATAGTTTTCACATGTGCTCTTTAATAGTCACTTGCTCTTCTCATATTTTCATCATTCTTTCAAGTGAGAAGAAGGAAGGTCTCTGTAAATTCGCGGTGCTACAGTCATCTAAAGTGCTTAGTAGAAGGAAACAAAAGTAAAACGAAGGGGAGATGAGAAAAGTAATTGGGGGAAAAGATACTCAGGGGGAGAATAATGGCTGCAAATGGAAGAAATTGTGAAAGGTAAAACACTGAAAAGGCGAGACACGCATGAATGCATAATGTGTTGTTGAACAAATATAAAATCAAAGCACTTCTAAAAGAATTCAACCCAAATTAAGTGAAAAAAGATTCTCTTGAAAAAGTAATTTTACCACAGCTATATAATAATCCAATCTCTATCTAAATTATATAATCAATTAAAATGGGCATATTATTTTGCTGATATATGAATTCATATAAATAAAGAAAACCAGGAATAGTACTCAGCAAAGTTTATGATAATCTACTGTTTATTTTATTTATATTACTTTTTTATAGGGGCCAGAATAATGAATTAAATGATGATGGAGACTACCACCCCTACTTATTTAGGACTTTAAAATTGACACGACTCTCTACTACTCTATCTAGGATAGATTTTTTTTTTCAATTATATATTCAGGGGCTAAAACAAGGAGGGGAGTAGGTCTGTGGACCCACTGGAACCATGCTAAGCTGGACCTGACACAGGGTTCTATTTATTACTTGGCCCCTACTCTGTTAACAGAGGTCGTGATAGTACTTCAGGTTCCTAGGTATCCATGTTCTCAAGAATCCTGTGACTACTGGTATTTGAGAACAACTAGGGGTCCTTTGGAGAAAGTCTAAAGAATTATCATCACATATACTTGCCATGACTTCTACCTGCCGTGGACTCCCACTGGGACCAAATCTTTCCTTCACTGAGTTTCAGATCTAAGACCTGGCTCAAATATGGAAACCAGGTAAAAGAGTCTAACATTGAAGTGGCTTTTCTCGGCCATCCACCACCTGTCCTTGATTTTCCTTGATTGTATAAATTAAGTAAGAACCTTATTGGCTGTTCATCTCTTCATGGCCCTGAGTAAACTGTGTTCATTATCCTTCTCTATGGTATTTCTGTTTCCTTGGCCCTCAGTCCTTGTAATATTGGTTGCCTTTATTTCAACCTGATGGATGATCACTTCCTCTTCTCAGGCCTTTGCCCTTCACTTCCTTAGAGGTTTTGGGTTCAATAGCACACAGTAATAAACCTCTTCCACACAAGCCTGCATCTCAGAGCCAGTTTGCTGTGGGGAAAAACAAAACCAAGCAGAATAAATGTAAAAGACTGAGTTCTGGCCCCACCCGCTGTGGCAATAGCCAGAACTTCTAAACATAACTGTGATATTCTAACTCTAAATGAAAGGAGTTTATTAGAAGCAGTTGAATCTCTAGAGTTAACCAAAAAAAGGTATAGCATGGCAAAAACATTTACTCTTCTGTAATTGTAATAGAAAAATAAAATGAAATTTGTGCTTGATCAATTTTAACATAGGTCTTTGAAAATAGCAACTCCTTTTAAAGATGCACCAGATAATTGCAAGCCTATTAAAATTGCTATTAGCTGAAGTTTAATAAAATAATAAATTATCACCCATATAAATTGAGAGAATAGGTATGACTTCCCACATGGTTTGGAAGTAAAAATGACATCTGAAAGAAATGTTGATGACTCAATCATTCATTCTTATGAAAAAATTTAAATTGCACAGTAGCATTGCATAAAAATAAGATTGGTTAATTCTGGTCCTGCAATTTTTTTCACCTGGTAGTGACTAAAGATGTTCTCCCCTTCAGATCTCCAATTCGTGAAAAAAAGTAAAAGAAATTAAAAACGCTCAACTAAATGAACCAAGCTTATCTATCCTCAAAATGGTGTGTTACTTAAAACAGTTGATTCAGAAAGATTGAGCACTGACCATTTCATTATATTAATAAGGATTCACTTAAGCCAGCAGGGGCTCTTTAAATAGCAGGCTTTCCCATTGTATTTAAATTGTGTTTACACATCATTAACTACTTGAAGTGAACAAGGGATGGAGAAACCCAATGCTTAGAAATGAAGAGCCTCTGCTATGTAAACATCAAAGATAAGAATAATGCAATAGTGATATAAAACATCTCAGTATTAAAGTGAGTAAATTCAGATAGTCCATTAACACCCAATTTTACTGACACATGTTTCTAATATTCTGGCATCTGCAGTGAATTTTGGTTCTTTCTGTCTAATAATTAGTGAACTCATCACGGGTAACTAGAGGCCACCCCTTACATAATCTTGCTGGTGCTTCGAATCGTGACTGGCATGTTGAACACTAGTTATCTCCTGTTTGCCACGCGCCACCCCCAAAAGAATCCTAAAGATTTGAACTCCATTTCATTCAACGATTCAACTTACATTAACCAAACACCTACTATGTTAAAAGAAGATTCTTAGAGTAGAATTTATAGCTATAACCAAGACAGGTAGGCTCACCATCAAGGTGATGCTTATATTCTGGTGACAGGTGATAGGCAAAGCTAGGAAGAACATAGAGCAAGAAGGTGTGACAAGAGGCTGCTATTTTAGATTAGGTACTCATTGCAGTGGAAGCTTTTTAAAAACAGACAATTGAGCAGAGACCTCAATGCATAGTGAGGAAGCCCTCCAGATAACTGGGGAAGAGTGTTCCGGCAGCGGAAACAGCAAATCCAAAGGAAAGCGAGAGCTTAGCTCATTTCAGACACAGCGAAGGAGCCAGGTTTTCCTAGAAGCTCATTGCATTAGGTGCCTTTGGCTGCTGTGACAAATTACCAGAAACCTAGTGGCTGAAAACAACAGAACTTAATTCTCTCACATTTCTGGAGGCCAGAAATCTGAAATCAAGGTGTTGGCAGGGCTATGGTCCCTCCAACATCTAGGAGTGAGGACTTGCTTGCCTCCTCCAACGTCAGGGAGTTGAGGCATTCCTTGGTTTGAGACTCCATCCCCCCATCCCCTGCCTCGGTCTTCACAGAGTCCTCTCCTACGTGTATGTGTCTTCTCTCCTGTCTCTTACAACAACACTTGTTCCTGGATGTAGGGCTCACCCAGATAATCCAGGGTAATCTCACTTCAACATTTTTAACTTAATTCTATCTGCAAAGACTATCTTCAAATAAGGACACATTCCCAGGCATTTGGAATATAAAGAAAGACATGAAAATATCATTTAAGGGGATACCATCCAACCCATTTCACTCATGTTTGGAAAGATACTTTTCAGGGCTTTTAGGGATTAGCCAAAAATATATGGTAAAATATAGGGATTCTAAGCTAGCTCACGTCTGCAATTTAAAGAATCCCCTTTCTTCCAGACAATGAGAAGTTGCACGGCTGACCTGAGGTTTAGAAGGACGCTTGCTCACTAGCTCACTGATACTATCAGCAGTTTCACTAACCTCTTGTGTCTGTCTCGGGTCTTGACACAATTTGCTGCTCCTCAACCTCAGAAAAAGTATCAGGTTCTCTCTCTCTCTCTCTCTCAAAACTCACATGGTTTTGGCCATTTACACACATATACCTGCACTCCTTACTACCTTTTTGTTGCATTTGATTTCTCTCTCCTCTTCAGAATCATTTATATACTTTACAGGTCCAATCAGTGCACCTCAGTCTCACATTAAAAACACAGAATCAAGACTCACTATTTGGACTTCAGAATCTACTGGAGGCCGTTCAGCACCTCGGCCATCATTTTCAAAGTAATAATTGAAGGAAAAGTATGTTTTATTATTATTCTAGGATTTTAAAAATCTCTGTTGACCATTTAGATTGGTTTTTAGGAAGAATTTTTGGGTAACTACTTGGAAGACTTTGCTGGCTCCAAATAGTCCCAAGATGATGTTCATCTAGCTTTAAATATATTTTTAATTTCTGAATATTGAGATTAAGGATATGTATTCATGATAACATGAATTGTGAAACTTAACAAACCTCTAAGTCTCTGAGTTATATTTTTTT